>VDFB02101115.1:0-68955 GCA_007258455.2 Sequoia sempervirens
GAAGGATGGATGAATGTATATGATGATGTATCTAAAAACTACTCATGTGTCTCCTTTTCCACTAAAGATGAATATTCCAAAATCACATCAGGTACATGCCCAATCAATGAAGAAGGTGATAGACTAGGACAATGTGAATACAGACATTGAACAAGATCCAAATAATGCAATACAATGATCCTTCCATTGAAGGAATAGATGGAGACTAGATTGCCCCCCAAAATGAAGCATCCTCAAAACCACTGAGAGAAAATTGAAGCCAATCCAATGGTAGATACTAAAGAAACTCTGACTCCATAGTGAAATGAGAGGGAAGAAATCTCATATATGAAATATCCAAAGAGAAATGAAGTGCCTCCAAGATAGTCTTACCAAGATCATGATCTCCAATCAAGGTCCAACCAAAGGAATGTGGAGACACAAGAAAACTCTCCAAAGTAGAATTTGCATAGAGGAGAGATATCCCCTCAAGAATGTTCTCCAAAGCTGTAGAAGTAGCCAAGTCTGAAATACCTGAAACAAAGCCATCATGTGATGCCAAGTTTGAAAAACTGAATATGTCCTGATGAATAAAAATGATGGAAGCATCAATAAATGACTCTAGACAAGGAATCATTGAATGTGAAGGTATATCAATAGTCTCTAATGGACAAGAAGGAGCATATGAAGAAACCTTGTCAACCTCTTCAGAAAATTCAAAGTTTTCCAAACAATCAACCTCCTACATAACAATATCATCATTGGGTACCTGATCTAAAGAATGAAGAGGAAAATGACATTTTGAAACATGATTATCAGGGAATAGTGGAGTATCAGGATCTCCATTATCTCCCAAATCTTAGTCCAAATAATGTGAGGATAGTTACAATGATCAATAGCTTTCAAAACATCATCAGCAACATGTAGTGCAATAACCCTTAGAGCATCATACCTTCGACAATTCCAAACAAAATTTTGGATACAATTATCAGGAGGGGATATAAAACCATAAAAATGTGATAAAAATTGAAGTGATTGAAGATGATGTATGTTGAAATCTCTCCATTTTCTATAGTTTCCCTTTCCCAACAATATCAGTGAAGGATGACTTGAAAACCCCATAACAAATTATGACAAATCTCCAATATTACAAAGATATTGACCTTTAATAGAAAATAGAAACTTCCAAATATGATTTGTTATTGAAACGATGTCCCTCAATGCAAAAAACCTTTCTCTAATCTTCAAGATATCTAAGTAATAATGCTCAAAATGAAAAAACACCAATGCAAATCATCTAGAGTTGAAACTGAATGAAAGGAAAGAACTGATGAAAAAAGCACTATAATACCTTCCTAATGCTACTAGAATCACCAAATTTTGACAATCTAATGAGAAGATATTGGATTTTGAGTCCAAATTAGGGCTTTATCTTCAGTTCACTATAGATTTTTATAACAACAAAATTATGCAATATAGATTACACTATTGGATAGTACACTAAATCACCTTTCTGACGTTATCTTGTTTGCCAATTTTTGATATCTTGGTGAAAATTTATAGCAATTTGAAAAAAACTACCCTATTAGGGCTTGCAGGCTAAATATGTGCAAAAAATTAACACCTAGGTGAAAAAAAATGCCCCCCCCTGAGAAAAAAAATGTGGTCATTTATGTGACATTAGGAACTTGTGGGAAGAAAAAATGAGCACCACCTCTGGTGGTAGCAGGGCAGCAGACCTAGGTGGAGCGATAGCTAATGCTTGGTGGCACTACTTCGTATAGCAGTTCCCTTGGTCTTCAATGGGACCAAGACTTGAGAGCAAGGGCTTGAATATCACTAGCAAGGGTAAGAAGTAACTACCAATAGGAGGATTTCAGAAATTGACGAGGAAAGTTCAATGCTAGTGGATGAGTTCGAATGGTCAGGGACCAGATGGATGTGATGGTTAGCTGACAATAATACCTCCCCTGCAAATTAATGCACCGACCAAAAAAAAATTTATGCCCCCATTTTTATGCAACAGTGAAAAAATTATATGCCACCAATGAAAAAATAAAGCCCTAGTAGTTGACTAAGAATTAAATAGTAGTCACTCTGAAATATAAATTTTTTTGGCCAAAACTATAGAGAATAGCCCAATTTTTTTTTTCCAAATTTTAGAAATATGAGCCCAAATTTTTTGAAACAAAAAATTCCTACAACTAAAAAAAAAATTCCACAGAGTATAACTGATAGGGATGATTTTTTACTACAAATTGTATAGATCGTACTATTTGATTTTCCTAACCCTAAAAATACCTTTAATGGCTCTCAGGTTGATGTACCCGATTTTGATGAATGAATAGGTGATCCTAGGGTTATGAGGCCTTTGAAGACAATGGTGAGCTCATATTTGACTCAATCTGCTCCATAAATTAGCTTGGTCCCCAGGTGGAGCCAAGTAGCTTGCAATGAATCTCTCTAGCCCAAATTTCTTGATCTTGAGATGAATCTTCAATGGAAAAGCTCTGATACCATGTAGAAATTATGGATGCACAATATCCCTATGAAGCTGCAGTCTTCAAGAGGACCTTTTCCAAGAAGAAATTTTCCCACATAAAAAGTGTTGCAACTTAGGCATGCAAATTGAGATTGATATTGATCTAGAATATGATTCAAAAATGTGCAAGACCCTTCCTTATATAGGAAAGGTTGAGGTACAAGATGCATAATGATGTTGCCATGTGTCTTGATCTAACATGTGACAAAATGTAAACCCTAACTAACCACCTAGGGAAAGATGAACATATTGAGATAAGTTTTAGATGATATTCTAGAAGGAATATTGTCTCCTAAATACATGGAAAGGGGGATGACCCCATTATAATGAATTCCTAGTAAATGCAACCTAGGAATTAATTAAATATAATGCCTAAGTAAACTTATGCTACTGTAATTAAGTAATTAATTACACCAACACCAAATAATATTGCAAGAGCAATTTCTTGAGCATCCGAACCACCAAGATTTGTCATGAAATTCCTAATCTTGTGAGCTATTGGTTCTGTGTTTTTCCATTATACCCTTCCAAGTACTGGTAACTCTTTCATAAAGTAAAAGAGTAAGAAAATTATTAAAGTACCGTACCAAAATGTACTTTTCTTGTTCTTTTTGATATCTTTCAAATTCTTTAATAGATGTAATGAAAATAGCTCACAAAGATCATAATTCATACCATTCCTAACCATATCAGATGTAATGTATGTGGCAATAGTAGAAATTGTGTAGTCATTACTTGGTAAGCAAATTTTATGTCCAATAATCAGTATTGCATACCTAATAACCAAATCTTCAATTGTACTCAAAAAAATTTATTTTCCTTCAAGGGTTGCACTAGTTATCTCTATTATCTCTTGATCATTTATAGTCTTTCATCTAGGAACTAGTCCAGAGAAACACAAACCAGTCACATCTCTTATAGCTTATATGGTTATCAAGTGTGTCTCATCAATCCAAATAGATTCACCATGAATCTTGATTAATTCCATTCATATGTACTTGTCAAATTCAAACAACGGTAATATCCACCATACATCTAGTTTCTTTTCAACTAACATTTTATATGCATCATAATTTTCTTCCAATTTATTCTTCCACAAAATACTTAATTAAATTGGTGACATATCCTCTATTTTCCCATAAATATATGCATGAATGTCTTTAGTAGGTAATACTCTAAGAGGAATGCTATAAAATGTACCCACCGATTCTTCTAACAAACTTTTCAAAGAATACTTCCTTAATTTGATTTGCAATTTTTCTGAAATGTTCACTATCTTCAACCCATCCATTGCTTAAAATTGAAAATTCTACAAGAGAATTGTTTAAGTAGAATACCTTTGTAATTTTCTCAATGAAGAGTAGGGTTTGATGTTTAGCTTCCGGAGCACGCTTTGAGTCCACTTTCTCTTCTTCTATTTCCTCTTTCTTTCCCACCAAAACCAAATCCTGAAACTTTGTTGTATGGAAATGATCTAATTTCTTCAAGCTTCCTCTGGGCGCTTCTCCTTCTTCACAAATTCCCTTTGTTGAATGTGCTTTCCTTAAAATTTCTAAATTTATTTCCTTCATTCCAATTGCTTCTGCAATAAATGCTTCAAACTACAAGTAGATCACCTTGAAATTCGTGTATAATTCCATCCTTTCAAATTCTGCAAATTTCATTCTTCACACATATGTCTAAAAATTCCTTTTGCATGAGATCTTGAATTCGTAACCTTATTAAATGCACTTCAATCATGATATGGCATCACATATCAAAGAGGGGTTTATTAATTTTTTTGATTATTGCTCCCCCTTAGGCATTGCTTGAATTAAATTTTGACGGGTATATCTACACCGAGGGTGACACAGATAAAATGATGGTTTTGATTCACTTTTCTTAGATTCTCCTTCCCTTCTCCAAATTTTTTTCATTTCCTTTCTAAATTCTTTTGAATCAATGATAGGTTCATGTCTCTTTACCGGAGAGTCATTTTTCAACCTTCTATTTTTGCAGTCTCTGGAAAAATGTTCCAAATTATTGTAGTCATAACAAACAACATTCTTCCATCCTGATTTTATTTTATTCAATCTATATTTGCATTGATTAGCCTTGTGTCCAAATAAGTTGCAGTGATAACAATAGACATTAAAAGAATAAAATTCCTTGTTCAACTTCTGACTTCTACATTCCATAACCCTATGTCAAATATTCTTAAATTCAAAACATTGACCGGAGAATGATAAAGTATCATTCATTCTACTTTTACATTTTTTGGCCCTATGTCCAAAATTATTGCAAGAATAACAGACACCATTAAAAGATAAATACCTTTGAGAATTAGGTTTTCTGATAGGAGTCTTTGCAATATAGCTTCCTAGATCCTTGAATTGTTCACCATTTTGTTGTCTTCAATTCAGGGAGTTGATTTGCTTTTGAAATTTTTCCTTCTTCAAACCCTAAACCACTTCTATCCATATCAGGTCTCTGAAAGTTAATTAATTCATCAAGCATTGTAGTGCTTGCCTTGGATTTATCCTCCTATCTTTTGTCTTTTCTAGATCTGATTTTAAAATCACCACTTCTTGCTCAAGCTTTGTACATTCATCCATCTTCCTTTGAATTTCAACTTTCTGACAATTTTTATTTTTTTTCTTCTCTTCCAATTGTGCTAGTAGTCTGATGATATCATCATATGCCTTCTTTAACTGATTACTAACTTCATATTAATTTTCTTTCAGCTTCTTAATGCACTCATCTACTTCTTTTATCTTAACCTTCAAATCTTCATTTTCTTCTATATGCTCAGTAGAGATCTCTTTCAAAGGAATAAGAAATCTTTTATCTTCCATGTGTTCAAATTCTAGGACCTTCCTCAAGCTTTTAGACTTATTTAGAGGAACCAAGCTCTGATATCGATTTTTTATTATCTAGAATACTGAGAGGGGGTGAATCAGTATTCCCTTAAATCATTCAGTTGTAAACCACCCAATTATTAAAGCACATATAACTACAAACTAGAATGAATACATTGAAATGAACATGACACCACAAAACACATCAACACTAGATTTTTACGTGGAAAATACAAAATGGGAAAAACCACATTGAGGATTAGCTCACAATATAATATATCTAGATATATAATATTACAAGGCTCTCTCCTAGGACTCACTATCCTTAGAATGATCACAACTAGAATAAAAAATGAAATGGCTAACCACCAAGATACAAAAAGATATGGCTCACTAAAAAAAGTATGAACTGATGAGATAGACCTTCTATGTGTTGAGTTTAGTTCCAATGAGGCTTTGAATGTGAAGTACTACTCTGCATATCATTCACATATCAATTCTACTCTAATCCTTGACTTCTCCCACAATACATTACTCACATCTGATAAATCAATTAAGCTCACACATTCTCAATCTTCTTCACATCATACACACCTTCCACACACACAGAGTTCTACTCCAAAAAGTCTCATATATATATGCAAGTATATTTCACACATCAATTAGGTCGAACTAATTAGATGTAAACAAATCAACCAAAAAAAATCTTCTCAGTTCCATATAATATTTAAAACATATTTTTATTTATGTGGTGCATCGTATCAAGTGGACGTAGATTTGTAAGGGATCCAACTAACATCCACAAAGTATAGATAATCTTCTTAGTACATGTCATATATTAGGTTGGCCAAGAATAGGACCTAATCACAAAAACTCCAAACCAACATACACTTCTCAAGGTAAACAACTTCCATATCCGATATTACTTCAGTTTCTCATCACATTAACATCAAAGAGACTACCATTAGAGACACAACATCAGAATTTTATTCTTAAGGAAATGCGGAGTCTCCCACACAAATATACTGAACATAGAAACAACTGTAGTGTACAAAGCTAAACTCTGTCATTGATAACTTTCCATACATAACACAAAACTTCTCAAGATCCTAGATATAAATATAAGAATGAGTCATAGTAATAAGATTAAGAGAGCATAGACATATCTCATCTTGTAGTGAATTTTGTACTAAAAAACCAACACACTGGACCATAACATAATCAGTAAAGAATACTTCCAGTATAGATCAGCTTTCAGTATACCAAATATGCTTCCCACAATGTTGACATCAATGACAACACTGGAATAGCCAAATCATCCTATTTATACTTCATGCGTATGTTGCAAGGCTCCCATATTTCCAACAACCATATCAAAGCTATACTCTTGAAAACTTCAATAAGGTACTAGAATGCTAGGCAAGGCTCCATAGGAAAGTAAGGTGTGTTATGCTAGGTGACCTTTATCAGGGTTGCATTCAAGATTCATAAGGTTAGTAGGTTGTGTTATGCCAAACACTTATGAAAATTATGTCTATAAGTTTTTGTTTAAATGTATTTTGCTTCGTTTTTGTAAGGTCTTCTTCTTAGGGATCATCGTGCCTAATGTCTCCAAGAGAGGACAAATCAAGAGTGAAAGATTGCAACTTAGGGGATGCCTTGCATCGTATCAAGCCACTAAGAGAAAGTAGTACACTAAGAAATATCGCACCCTTGGAGGACATCAAATCCAATGACACCACCAAGAAAAGGACACATCATAAGAAAAAGAAAATCACACCATCAAATATGTAAAATTTCAAAAGATATCATCGATGTATACCCCCACTTTAAAATGATTGCTAACACCATTGTTATGAGAAATTTCTTTAAAGTATCCAATGTTTACTCCTAAGACATGAGAGATTTCCTTGGAAAACCCTATGCCAAGTCATGTGTTGGCAATACAAAGGCAGACAACTAAGAGGGGGGGTGAATTACTTGTCATAGAAATTCAAAACTTATTCAACTTATCAACCTTATTCTCTAATTTGATTATTAACAATGAAAACGTAAGTCATCAACACATTAGAAACACACATAACACAAAAAAATTTTATGTGGAAACCCTGTTAGGGGAAAAACCATGGTGCAGGTCAGTCCACAAGATTATACCCTATTAAAAGTATAAGAAAACGAAATATGGGGAATGCACATGCATTCGGCACACTGCCTAGAGCTCACCAATCAATTACAAAGGAAGACACACTATCTTACAAAGAGATTCAGATTATAGCCATCGTATTTTGAATAGAAAATAGCATCGCTAATGCTGGTTACAGTTCAATTAAGCACATGAACACTTCTCCACTCTTCTTCACTCTTTTCACACTTCTTCACACTTTGCTCTACCTTCGAATGATTTAGAATTATTCGTGCACACACACACATTTGGCATAATTCAAATCTAACTTCCTTTTCACTTACCTTCTCCCCCAAAAAGTGAAACTTGATAGATATATGCTTATTTTTTAATGCAGCACCAGATTCTTGGAAATATTAATAGAACTTGAGTTATCATAGAATATAGCAATAGGCTCATCATATACAACTCCGATATCCTTCAACATCTGTTTCATCCACAATACTTGAGAACAATTATTAGCAGGAGCAATGTATTCGGCCTCTACAATAGACAAGGAAATGGCATTCTGCTTCTTTCTTAACCATGAAATTAACTTCTTACCCAAGAAAAATGCTCCACCACTAGTACTTTTTCTATCATTCACATCTCCTACCCAGTCAACATCAGTAAAGTAACTCAAGGTAAGATCATCATCTTTAGGATACCATAGGCTAAGATTAGTAGTTCCCTTCAAGTATTTGAAAATTCTCTTCACAACAGTCACATGAGATTCCTTCGGATTAGCTTGAAATCTTACAACAATACATACAACATTCATGATATCAGTCCTAGTTTGAGTCAAGTACAACAATCCACCAATCATTGATTTGTATCTTGTCTGATTTTCTTTTGGAGAATCATCTTCTATTGTCAACTTGCATCCAGTCACCATGGGTGTACCAACTAGATTTGAATCTTCCATACCAAACTTCTTCAGCAATTCCTTCACATACTTGGACTGAGATATAAAAATCCTTTTATCTAACTGAGTAATTTGAAATCCCAAAAATAATTTCATCTCACCAATCATAGACATCTCAAATTCATTCTACATCTCATTAGCAAACTTCATGCACAAACCATCATCTCCTCCAAAAATGATATCATCAAAAAAGACTTCAACAATCAAATCTTTACTATGATCAATCTTGAAATATAGATTGTTGGAATATGGCTTGTTTGATGGAATGTGGCTTCTATTGTTGTCATTGCTGGCAACCCAAGGCATCCCTTCGGTCCGCAAATCAAAATTTTCTCATATCAGCAAGAAATGTAGAGAACAATGTTCTACCGTTAGAAAGTAGAAAGAAAAGGGTATTCGGTTAGTTAGTCGATCGGTATGCTTCACCGAATCATCATTTTGTGTCATGGATCCATAGAATATGTTGTTAAGCATATATGTTATCTCATTGTCAATATTTGTGATGTTGCATTAATCGGTGTATGAGCTTGGAGATCTGGCAAGATGTTTTTCTATTTATTTTCTCATTGTGGCCAACTTAGTGACTTTCACATGTCGCAGATGTATAAGGAGTAATTGTTTAATTGTTTCTTGTGTTGGTTATTTTGTTTTGGGTCCTAGCTATTTCTTAGCCGACTTTGATGGGTGCACATTAAATTTAATTTGTGATTTGAGTCGACCATTGAAGGATATTTCATGTTTTGTTAAAGCTAAGTTGAAGTGATGAAATATTTGTTAGCGGATATATATATGAGATCGGTAATTCATTTTGTGGAAAAAATAAGGTGTGTAAAAGTGTGCGAATGTATGTAAAGAGTAGAATAGATGTGTGTGTGATTATTAGAAGGGTGATTGAGTGATCTATGCATAGTTTCAGAATGGCAGAAAACCAAAGAAGAGCAAAAATACAAAATCAATCAGAAGGGCTGAAGATTTTCTATTGAGCTTCACTAGAACTGAATCTAGGCATTTGGAGATGTTATCCTCTCAATTCAACCTTTTTTTGTAACTCAAACATTTTGTAAGGCAGTGAGCCTTCCTGTAAGAAGTGTGCTTCTTGAGTAGTGAGCTCTCGGTAGTGTGCCTGAATGCATGTGCATTCCCTTTTATTCATACTTTTAATAGAGTATAATTGTGGACTAATCTCCACCATGGTTTTTCCCCTAATAGGGTTTCCACGTAAAAATATTGGTGTTATGGTGTTCTGTTTATCTTCTTCTTGTTCTTGCAACTTCTCTTTTGTTTAAATGTTGTTAATGGTTTAAGATCTGGAATTAAAGTTTAAATCTTGTTGAACACTGATTCACCCCCCCTCTCAGTGCTCCCTAAGTCCAAACATTGGTATCAGAGCATGGTTCCTCTACAAAAGTTTAATAGCTTGAGGTGGATCTTGAATTGAAATGGACTCTAGTGGTCTTCAACAATAGCTTATGGTGGCACTTGATGATCTTGATTAGTCTAAAGTAGAATTCATGGAATTAAAAGCAAATCTTTTGGATGTTGAGAAATTCATTCAATCATTGAAGGATAAAATCAATGAGTCAAAAGAAAAGAGGAACTTTGTGATCAGTTGAAGTAGAAAGAGAATAAAAGCTTGGAAGATGTTCACCTGAATCAGACCCTAAAAGAGATAACTAAAGAATGTGAAAAACTTGCTAGGAATAATGCTACTCTAAAGCTTGAGATGGAATTTGTGGCAATGAAGCTAACTAAGGAGATTGAAGAAAGGAAGAAGAATGAGGAGAATTTGGCCTAGTCTTTAAAAGAAAAATATGAAGAATGTAATAGAGTAAATAGTGGATTCATTCAACTGGAGAATGAACTACAACACTCTAGAAATAATGAACAAGAGCTTCAAAGACAGATATTTATTCTCAGAGATGAACTCACTACTGCAAATGAGTACAAGGAGAAGTTTAGGACTAGTTATGCTAAGCTTGATGAGCTGACTAAAGGACATAAGGATGCAAATGATAAGTGAGGTCTTGGATATGAGAAGGAAGAAAGCTCCAGATCTAAATATAAGGATTCCAGACAAAGAAATCAAATGAACAAAGGAATAAGGTATCTGGTAAGACAACCTAATGCTCAGAAGTTTAATGGTTACTACTTTTCTTGCAATAAATTTGGTCATATGGATTCTCAGTGTAGAATTAAAAGAAATCCAAGCAGTCCATCATTTTCTAGTCAATGTTTTAGTTATAATAAGTCTGGTCATAAGTCAATTGAATGAAAAAAGCATGTCTATCAATGTAACGAATGTTAAATGCTATACCTGTGAAAAATTTGGGCATATTGCTAATTAGTGCAAATCAAAGGGAAATCAATGGAATGAATGGTCTAGACAAAGAAATCCAGTGTGTTACAATTGCAAGAGATTTGGTCACATTGCAAGATTCTGCAAGAATAGAAACATGGATAGAAGAGGTCAAGTATACAAGGGAAAAATATCACTGAAAGATGAAAAAGGAAAAGGGAGAGTGATTGTGGAAGAGATTAGAGATTAGATGAAGAAAACATGGGTAAGGAAGAGTGACTCTAATGAAGGGGATAAGTTCACACTAGAATCTTCTTATGGTAATTCCTCCAGAAATTGATCTCAGGCCATTAGCCTAGGGGGATTGTTTCAAGAAAAATCCTTTGTCCCCTTATCGGTAGCTGGCACCGAAATCCAGAAAATTGTCAGTAGCTATAATAAAAGTTTGCAAATGTATCATTGATCACTTATTCAGAAACATGAGAAGTAGAAGGTCTGCAAACAAAATTTTCTTTTGTGGCCTAAGAAAATAGAGTACCTAGAACTCCTAGGGAAAAATATTTAATGCGGAAAAAAGGTTAGGTGTGTGAAGTTATAAAAGGGTATTTGGAACCCTCATTTGTCACCTTGCATTGAAGAAGAATAGAAGGAGAGCCTCTGCAGAAAAATTTCAAAGGAGTAAAGAAAATTTGGTGAAGAATTCAATAGGTATTTCAGTTGCTTGTAGAATTCCTAATTTTGTGCTCGGAAGAAAAACTTGTTCGGTACAGAAAGAAAAATGAAGCAAATCAAAGGAATGGTGAATTTGGATGAGTATAGTAGTAGAAAGATTAGGGTTGTGAGAAATTTTTCACTAGCCAGTGAATTGAAGTGGCTTGAAGGTGTGAAACATAAAAGTTTGGACATTTGGAATGAGATTCCTTATTTCGTCAATGCGGAAGTGGTCAAGTTTATCCTGAACAGATTGAATGAGGACATTCTAACCTTGGATAAAACCTATCTTATTTCAAAGGATGTGATTAGAAATTTAACTGGTCTATGCAATGTTGGAGATGTTCCGAAAAAGAAGTTAATTTGGAACAAGGAAGTTGAAACCCTAACCGAAGTGACAGGAGATCAAATGGCTCTAGTAATTTCAATGATCAAAGATCCAATAACAACGTACATTGCACATGGGATTTCATACAAAATTTTCTTTAGAAATAGGGAAGGTGCAACTTCGACAGGCGTAGTTTATATCGCTCAGAAAATGATAATTTAAGATGAAGACTTTGATCTGTGTGGATTGTTGAAGGATTAGTTGATGGAAAATGTGAAATTGATGAAAGAAGCAGATTACCCCTTTAGGTTTGGTACTTTGATCATATGTATCATGATGTATTTTCTGAACTTCTTGTCTCAGAATGATAATGTGGTATGGAAGGAAAGTGAACCGGTTTGTAAGAAATTTTTTGAACATTCTAATGCTTTGGGAAATTATGAGCAAGTATGTGCAAATTTCTTTAAGGAATTGCTAGGGAAGTTTGGAGAAGTTAACATTCCCCTTCCGGTAAAGATGCTTGAATTTGGATCTTCTTTCGATGAAGTGTTGGGGAAGAAGAAGAGAGCACAAGAAATTGCTGTGTACACCCCTCCGGCACATAAGTCCCCAAGAACTGGAGAAAAAGGAAAGAATAGTTAATTATAGATATACCAGATGAGGAATCTAATGAGTACACTCCTATGGATAAACCGGAATCAGTTGAACCAGATGTGTTGATGGAAGAAGGAAGTGAAGAATTTGATTCCTTATTCAAAGCTAAGATAGTGTAGCTTGTTCAAAAAAAAATGGGATGAAGAAAATTGTTGACTTATGGTTGAAGAGACCCTCATATGAGTAGGACTTGATTGAGAACACATTGAGTTCTTACTTTGTGCATAGTAACATAGTAACATAGGTTTGTGCATAGTAACATAGGTTGTGAATTAATTGAATGCATCAAGGAAGCTATGGTATCTAAGTCTCTGGATAGGAAAGAGGAAGAAGTAATTCTACATCTGAAGGAGCAGTTTAGGCTGTCCCTTACCAAACTAAAAAATAAAAATGAATGATTTGAGGCAATGCATTAATTCAGTTAATAGCATCTGCAACTATTGTCTTCAGTGGCCTCATGTTGTTGGGAGGTATAAGGAAAAGTTGGAGCATATTGAAGCTAAGTTGATCAAAATTGGTCAAGATTACAGTATATTTTAGGACTAGGATGGAGTAGTCAAGAAAAAGATTCAGGAATTGCAGTCTCAGCATCCAAAAGTCCACTTTTCTAGAAACAATCTTGATGACACCTTTTGGAAAGTCAAGGATCTGACTGAATGCAGGTTGGAGCAGCTGATTGAGGTTTTGAGGAAAGGAGAAAAAATAGAAGAAGCAATTACAATCTCAAAATCCCTCATTCAAATTATTAACAAGACATTTGAGAATAATAGCATGATCTTAATCATTGGGATTTCTATAGAAGCATGGAAGAAATTTCTTACAGGTATGAAAGATAAGTACAAGTTAATTTTCTAACTTAAGTAGCAGTTGTACTTCAAATTTTGAATTTTTGAAAGAGGGAGAGAGCTTAGTGAAGAATATATTTGTTATTGATGTCAAAGGGGGAGGAGAGCAGTGAAAAATTCTTTATCTTTCTAAGGGGGAGTTTGAGTTTTGAAATTTTGAATTCTAACACTTAGTCATTTTTCACTAAGTGTTGCCATCAATGCCAAAGGGGGAGATTGTTCACATATGGCTTGTTTGATGGCATGTGGCTTCTATTGTTGTTATTGATGGAAACCCAAGTCATCCCTTCGGTCCACAGATCAGAATTTTCCCATATCGATAGGAAATGTAGAGAACAATGTTCTACTGGAAGAAAGTAGAAAGAATAGGGTATTCAGTCAGTTAGTCAATCGGTATGCTTCACCGGATCATCATTTTGTGTTTTGGATCCCCAGGATAGGTTTCTAAGCATATATGTTATCTCATTGTCAAGATTTTTGATGTTTCTTTAATTGATGTACGAGCTTGGAGATCCAGTAGGATGTTTTTATATTTATTTGCTCATTGCGGCTGACTTAGTGAATGTTGCATGTCGCGAATATATAAGGAGTAGTTGTTTAATTGTTTCTTGTGTTGGTTATTATTTTTGGGTCCTAGCTATGTCTTAGCCAACTTTTATGGGTGCACATTAAATTTAATTTGTGATTTGAGCCGACCATTGAAGGATATTTCATGTTTTGTTAAAGCCGACTTGAAGCGATGAAATCTTTGTTAGCGGATATATATATATGAGATCGGTAATTCATTTTGTGGGAAAAAAAAGGTGTGTGAAAGTGTGCGAATGTGTGTGAAGAGAAGAACAAATGTTTGTGTGAGTATTAGAAGGGTGATTGAGCAATCTATGCATTGCTTCAAAAGGGAAAAAAAATAGAGAAGAGTAGAGCAGAAATACAAAATTAGTCAGAAGGGATGAAGATCCTCTACTGAGCTTCACTGGAACTGAATCTAGGAATTTGGAGATGCTATCCTCTCAGTTCAACCTTTTGTTGTAACTCAAATATTTTTTAAGGCAGTGAGCCTTCCTATAAGCAATCTGCTTCTTGAGTAGTGAGCTCTAGGCAATGTGCCTGAATGCATGTGCATTCCCTTTTATTCATAATTTTAACAGAGTATTGTGTGGTCAAAAATAATATGCGTAAATGAGTTAAAATAAAATACTATTTAAGCACACCAATAAGACATTATATCGAAACAGAATATAAAAAAGTAGAGAAATGCAAACTCAGTATTCTGCTTTGATTGTCGTCCTATCGTCCTCTATCTTTAGTGTTTTTGTTGATTCCATCATTTGTTCTCAGATCGTAGGCTAGGCTCAACAAACTGTCTTCCTAAAGAATGAGATTTTGATATGATGTAGATGCAAGATTAAGCTATGATAATGATTTAAACTAATGAGCTTGAAATAAACAGGATGCTATGATAAATGAATACTAAATGAATTAAATGCATGAACTCTAATTAATTGCCTATTACCAATGCTTGGATTCACACAGATATTTATAGAGTTTTTTTGAATGATTTTGATTGGCTGTCTTGATTAACAGTTGTGATAATTCCTGGCAGATCGAATGGCTGAAGAAAGATGAAACTGAAGAGAAAATAGAAGAAACCTAAAAACAAGATTTTTCTATTTTTATGAAAGAGGAAAAAGATAAGAGGATAAGAAATCATCTTTCTTTAAAAGAATAAAATAAAGATTTAAAAGCTGATAAATAATGAATTAAAAATTCAAATATTTATTTGTGGATGACATTCAAGTTTTCTTAATTAAATAAAATATTTAATTAAGATTTTAAAGCAAAAGAAAGTTTGTGATAAGAAGAAAAGAGCTTTAATCAGGATTTATTGAAAAAAGCAGAAGATCTCATAATTAAATAAAATATTTAATTATGATGTGAGAAGATTTCACAATCAAATAAAATACCTAATTGTGATTTAGAAAGAAAGCATAAGATATTTTTAATTAAATAAGATTTATTTAATTAAATCACTTTTATGAAATTAATTAAATGAAACATTTAATTAACTAGAAGAAGAAATTAAAATAGAAGAAAAAGAGATATTTAAATTTAATTAAATCAAAAGATTTAATTTTAAATTCAAACAGTGATAATTAATTTAAATAAATAAAATGTATTTATTTAATTAATTAAGTGGATGTGAAATAATTAAATAAAATAAATTTATTTAATTATGGAAGAAGAATAAGATGAATGAACAATATAATTAAATTAATTAAATTTAATCATATGTAGAGGACTTTAGGAAAACCAATTAAATAATAAATATTTAATTAATTGCCGAGGATTATAGACATGACCATTTTATGTATACAAGTATAATTGTATACTAATCTCCACCATGGTTTTTCCCCTAAATGGGGTTTCCACGTAAAATATTGGTGTTATGGTGTTTTGTTTATCTTCTTCTTGTGCTTACAACTTCTCTTTTGTTGAAATGTTGCTAATGGTTTAAGATCTGAAATTAATGTTTAAATCTTGTTGAACATTGATTCACCCCCCCTCTCAATTTTCCCTGAGTCCAACACATATTACTATCAATAGTACCTTTGTTAAATCCAAGCTTTAGAAAATACTTATCCAATCTTGCATACAATGCTCTAGGGGCTTGCTTGAGTCCATACAATGCTTTCTTTAACTGACACACCATATCTTCCTTATCAGTCAACTAGAATCCATCAGGTTGCTCAACATACACTTCTTCCAATTCACCATTAAGAAAAGCTGATTTTACAGCCATCTGATAAACTTTGTAGTTCTTGTGAGCAACATAGGCAAGAAATAATTTTACAGCTTCAATTCTAGCAACAGGGGCAAAGGTCTCTTCAAAATCAATTCCTTCCATTTGTGAATATCCTTTACATACCAGTCTTTCTTTGTTTCTAACCACTTCACCTTGCTCATTTAGTTTAATTCTAAAGAGCCATTTGGTTCCAATTATATTCTTATCCTTAGGTCTGGGAACAAGAATCCATGTATCATTCTTTTCAATCTATTTTAACTCTACTTTCATTGCTTCAACCCAATGCTCATATTTACATGCTTCATTCAAACTAGTAGGCTCAGTCTTTGATATCAAGCAATACTTTTTGCAATCTTTCTCCTAGTCTAGACACCTTTGTTCTTATCACCTATAATCTGATCTTCTGAATGATTCAATCTTACATACCTCGGAAGTCTTCTTAGGATGTTCTTCAACTTCTTTTGATCTCTCTTCTAATCTTTCACCGGTTCTCCTTCTTCATTTTCTTGATTTACAGTTGATTTGCACTTGATTTGTAGTTTGAACTTGCTTTCCTTTGTTTGTACTATCATCCTGATCATCAGTCATATCCAAGGTTCGGATAGTCTACCTAAGTCTTCATCAACCTTGACATTTGCACTTTCAACCATTTTCTTCAATCTTTTATCGTAACATCCGGTAGACCTTAATTTTAGTCGCATAACCTAGGAAGATACCTTCATCACTCCTAGCATCAAACTTTCCTATGTCTTCATCTCTCTTAATATAACATCTGCTTCCAAATATCTTGAAGTATTTAATAATAGGATTTTGACCAGTCCACAACTCAAAAGGAGTCTTGCCAGTATCACCTTTGATTTGTACCCAGTTGAGTGTGTACACAACAATACTCACAACTTCTCTCCAATAGATATGATGGGCATTTCCTTCTAGCTTCATAGTTCTATCAACATCTTCAATTATTTTGTTCTTCCTTTCCACAACTCCATTTTGTTGAGGGGTCTGTGGTGCAGATAATTGTCTCTTTATTCCATGTTCTTCACAAAAAGTATTAAATTCACCGAAAGTGAATTCACCACCTCTATCTGATCTCAGACATTTAATCTTGAAACCTACCTTTGTCTCAACCATAGCTTTAAAGATCTTGAACTTTTCTAGTGCTTCAGATTTCTCTCTTAAGAAAGTAACCCATACCATTCTATAATAATCATCAATGAGTAACATGAAATACCTGTAACCTTGTAAACTTTTGAATCCTAGTTTTCTTTCCCAATTGACATTCCTTGCATATTGCATTAGTAGGTTTCACCAACTTAGGTAGATCTCTCATAGCCTTAGTGGAACTTATCTTGACAATATTATTGAAGTTAACATGACACAACCTCCTATGCCATAACTAACTTTCATCAACTTGAGCAATCAAACAACTTTTACTAGCAACACTCAAGTGAAAGATATTACCTTTTGTTTTTGCAATGCAATTTCATTTCTAGAACTCAATATTTTTCAATTTCCATCCTTGAATTGAAGATTGTATCCCTTATCAACCATTTGACCAACACTCAAAATGTTATGCTTCAAGCCTTCCACATACAAAACATCATCAGTATTATGCTTACCATCAAGAGAAATGCAACCTCTTCCACAGATCACACCATCTGTATTATCACCAAATCTCACAACACCACCATCATACTTTTCCAAACTTACAAACTTACTTTTAACTCTTGTCATATCATGTGAACATCCACTATCAATTAACCATTCATCTTTTTCTTCAACTCAAGCAACCAGGGCTTTCTCCACATTTGTACAACCAGTAGATTCAGTAGATACAAGATTATTTTCCTTGATAGCAATAAATACCCATTCATCATCACTCCTATTTCCTTTATCAGATTCATCATCTGTCACACCTTCATTAGCAACATAGTAACACTTCTAAAATCTAGGCTTGTTATGTTTTGGTTTAGGGGCTCTTTGGTGCAGGAGCACCGATGGGTCTAAGGGACGTAGAATCATTTGTTATGTTTTGTTTTATTTTTATAATGTTGGAATAAGGTCTCATGGACCATTTAATTTCTTTGTAATAGGTATCCTAGGGATTTGGTGGAGTTTTGGTCTTGATGACCAACTTTTTGTACAAACAAGGTCTCCATCCTCCTTTGTAAGTCTAGTGCATTTTGGAAAATTAGTGAAATAAGGATGCCTTAATGTAACTAGAAACTTGAGGGGAGTCACCTTGCTCATTTGAGTTTGTTTGGATGCCTTTCACATATTTTGGAAACATCTTTGTAGGCAAGTTGGTGAAAATTGTCTAAATTGCCTTAATTAGGCATTAAAGAGTAAAAAAATGAAGTCTAATTATGTTTCCAACAGAAAATTGATTCAAATGGTAGTTGGAGGATGTTTGAGGGAGTTAGGAGGCTTCAAATATGCCTCTCTTGGTTGAGGAAAGGCTGTTGAACAAGTTTGGAAGGAGTTTCTAAGAAGTTGTTTTCTATGTTTTTCAAAAAGAAATTGTTGATACCGTACATTGTAAGGCCTATATGTGTTGTTCCATGCTCTAAACAAATAATGGTTGGATAGATAATTGAATAAAATTTCTTTTGGCATTGGAATGGTGTGATTTCATGGAGAATTGAGTGAGATATCCCCATTTTACTACCGAGTGGTCTCAAACCCCATGTTTTTCCTGTAGAATTTTTTGATCACGTACTTGGTAGGATCTTTAAAAAAAAATTATGCTTGAAGCATGTAATATTTGTAAATTTAATTGAATAAGCTTTCTTTTGGAGTTGGAGTGGTGAGATTTCATTGAGTAATAAGATATATATCTTAATTTTACTCCCGGGTGGTCTAAAAACCCTTAAAATCAGGGTTTTGAGAGAAAAATGTGGATTTCTTCCATTCCCATGTTGTAAAGTGGCCAAATCCTTGTGGTATGGAATATATGAGGCTGTAATAATATGTGCTCAAGGTATTGGAGAATGGAAGGCTCATTGGAGGAAGTGGTGCAATGTTTTTGGCTTGACATCTCTATGTGGCAAGCCTAATTAACAAGCAAAAAAAGAGTGTTTTTGCTTGATTCTGAAGAATCTATTTAAGAGGGACTTTGGAATGATGGTAACAGGTGTGGAAAACCTATAGGATTTTTATTTTTGGCTTTGGGGTGAAGGGGAGAGCCTAGATAGTCAAGACCCAGGTGTAGGTCTGTGAATTAGGTCTCTTGGAGCAGCGATAGAATGGCTTATTGCGGTTTGTGCCTTGAAATTCATGGGCAAAGGTATTGAGATTTGGTAGAGGTCCATTTTGGATGTCTAAATCCATAGGTTTGGTGTCTTGAAAGTCCTCCATGTGTATTTTATATTGACTGTCCTATCGGGTAAGGCTACTAGCCTTAAGGGAGAAAAGTGCCTAATTCACCATAGTTTGTGGAAGTTTGTTGAAACCTAAGTGCTAGGAAGTTGTCACACCTTATTCTAATCCAAAAAGACATGATTCAATGTTTCCAAGGTCTGTAAGAGGTCTGAACTGTGAACCCTAGGTGTGAGAGGGCTGATCTCTTAAGGGGTAATGGAGTTTAAGGCTCCATGTAAGAGTATTTGATAGAAGCATTTAAGTTGAGTGTCTTTGCCATCATAGTTGGGTGTTTGCTATCCCTACCACTCTACATCATAGTGGTATTAGAGCCTAATTGCAGGTAGTTGTTGAAAGGAATTCATCATGCTTCCAAAAGTTGGACTGGTGGTTGCAAAGGAGTTGAAGGCCTTGAGAGAAGAGATAGATGCCTTAAAAGCAATGAACAGAAGGAGAGGAGTGGCCATTGAGGAAGAGAGTTCCTCTAAAGAAGAGCTAGAGCATGAAGAAGGTGAAGAGAACCATCAAGGGGAAGAGATATCCCCTCATGAGAGAAGAATCCTTAAAGCATTGCAAGCATCAATAGGAGAGTCCTCTAAAGTGAAGATGGATCTACTGGTGTATAATGGAAAGATGGATTTGGAATAAGTGTTAGAGTGGGTAGAGGCATTGAATAATTACTTTGAGTATAAAGAAATGGTAGAGAATAAGAAGGTAAAGTTTCCAAAACCAAAGTTGAAGGGATCCGCCTTGACATGGTGGAATTCCATCCAAGGAGAAAGGGTGAAGATGGGTAAGTACATGATCAAATCATGGGATAGGATGGTGCATGGGTTGAAGGCACAATTCCTTCCTATTGATTATGAGGTGTAGGAGTTCAAAAAGAGGTAGAATCTGAAACAAAAAGACATGGATGTTTCATCCTACACTGAGCAATTCGACAAGTTGAGCATGAGATGTGAACATGTAGAGAGAGAAGGAAAAAGTGGCCAGGTATACCAATGGCCTAAGGCTAAAAATACAAGATGAGATCAGTTTGGTTACTCCTAAGACCATGGAGGATTGCATACAAGTTGTACATAAGGCTGAAGAGAAGATAAAAAGGAAACAAGAGCAACAAAGTAGAGGAAGAGGCAAGAATTTCAGAGGTAGAGGCAGTTTTGGGGGAAAAAATGAGTTCCAAAAACATCAAGAGGAGTCTAATCCTAATGAATCAAGTGGAGACTCAAGCAATAGAGGGGGATTCAAGGGTAGGAGACCCAATGGTAGAGGTAGATTTAATGGGGGGAGAGGTTCTAATTAATTTTCAGGGAGGTCTTACACTTGCAACCAGCCTGGGCATCCATCCTTCAAATGCCCTAAAAAGCAAGGATCAAGCTCTCATGGTGGAGAGAGGAGGAATCAATAGGTACATGAAGATGAAGAAAGTGTGACCTCACCTACAGTAAACCTCACATCAGAAGTTGGAGAGAACTTGATGATTAGGAGAGCATTGCTCAAGGCACCAATCCCTGAAGAACCCCCACAAAGGAAGGCACTCTTCAGAATCAATTGCAAGGTACAAGGTAAGGTGTGTAAGATAGTAGTGGACTCAGGATCAACTGATAATCTTGCTTCAATTGAGATGGTGCAAAAATTGAATTTGAAAAGGATTTCTCACCCTAACCGATACAAAGTTTCATGGCTTAGTAAAGGACAACAGGTCTTGGTGAAAGAGAAAGTATGCACATAATTCAACATTGGTTCATACAAGGACAAGATCCTATGTGACATCATCCCTATGGATGTGTGCCACTTGCTGCTTGGGAGGCCTTGGTAGTTTGATAGGAAGGCCAAGCATGATGGGGAGAAGAATACATACTCCATTGTGAAGGAAGGGGTGACTTACAACCTCACACCTCTCATAGAAGAAGACAAGGAAAAGCATGAAGGGCCTAGTGTTTTGGGTGAGAAGGAGTTCATGCAGACCTTGAAGGAAAGTGGAGGAAGAGGATTCTTCTTGATTATGAAACCAAAGAGTGAAGTAGATCTACCCACAAGGAAGGAGAAAGATACACCTAGAGAAGTCCAAGAGTTGTTGGAAAGCTACAAGGACATAACGGTAAATGAACTACCTAGTTCCCTACCTCCCATTAGGGATATAAGCCACTAGATTGATCTAAATCTAGGGGCTACAATTCCCAATAAGGCTACATACAAAATGACACCTGCTCAAAATGAGGAGATTGCAAGACAAGTGCAAGAATTGTTGGATAAGGGGCTAGTGAGAAAGAGTTTGAGCCCATGTGTTGCTCCTACTATCCTAGCACCAAGGAAGGATGGGAATTGGAGGCTTTGCACTAATTCAAGAGCCATTAATAGGATCACAATCAGATATAGGTTCCCAATGCCAAGGATGGAGGACCTTATGGATTGCCTAGCAGGGGGATCCTACTTTTCCAAGATTGATTTGAAAAGTGGTTATCATCAGATAAGGATCAAAGAGGGGGATGAATGGAAGAAAAATTTTAAGACTAATGAGGGCCTCTATGAATGGTTGATGATGCCCTTTGGGTTATCAAATGCCCCTAGCACCTTTATGCACCTTATGAATGAGGTATTGAAACCTTTCATTGGAAAGTATTTTGTGGTTTATTTAGATGATATTCTTGTGTTTAGCAGGTCTAAAGAAGAAAATTTGAAGCACCTTAACATGGTATTGAAGAGGTTACAAGAGGAGAAGCTACTGATCAACATGGAAAAGTGTGAATTTATGAAAGGAGAACTAGTGTACCTTGGATTTGTCATCTCCAAGGGATGTTTGAAGATGGATCCTTCAAAGGTGGATGCTATTCTTACTTGGCCAACACCAAAATCAATGGGAGATGTGAGTAGCTTTTATGGACTTGCAATATTTTATAGAAATTTCATTAAGAACTTCAGTCAAATTTGTGCACCCATCTTGGACACCATCAAAGGAGATAATAAGGGTAAGTTTTCTTGGACCAATGAGGCTGATAAAGGGTTTGAATATCTGAAAAAGAGAGTAGCACAGAAACTTATACTTGTACTCCCTAATTTTGATAAGGTTTTTACCATTGAGTGTGATGCTAGTAACCAAGCAATAGGGGCTGTCTTGAGCCAAGAAGGCAGACCAGTTGCATTTTTCAATGAGAGGCTGAATGAAGCAAAGAGGAAGTATTCTTCCTATGATTTGGAATTATATGCTATGGTCCAAGCCCTCAAAAAATGGAGGCACTCCTTGTTACCTAAATAATTTGTTGTTTATACTGATAATCATGCTTTGAGTTTCTTGAATGCATAGGATAAACTCAATCATAGGCACATGAAGTGGGTGGAGTATTTACAAGCCTACACATTCACAATAAAGAATAAGAAGGGCCAAGCAAACAAGGTGGAAGATGCTCTCAGTAGAAGGGCACTTGTAGTGCAAGAGATCCAACTCCAAAGCATGGGGGTTGATGCATTGAAAGGCATGTATCATGAAGATGCAGATTTTAAGGAGGTATACAATGTTTGTGATCAGAATTTGAATACTTTTCATGGTGAATACTCTAATTTTTTGTTGCAGAATGGTTTTCTCTTCAAAAGAAGTCAATTGTGTGTGCCTAAATGCTCAATGAGGGAGAATATTATAAAGGAGAAACACAGTGGGAGTCTTGGAGGCCATTTTGGTCTTGATAAGACCTTAGAACAAGCAAGGAGGTTCTCCTAATGGCCAAGGCTGCAAGTGGATGTGAGAAAGTATGTAGAAGGATGTACAATCTGTCAAAGAGCAAAGGGAACTTCATCAAATGCAAGCCTCTATCAGCCACTTCTCATTCCCAATAGGCCTTGGGAGAGTGTAAGTATGGATTTTGTATTGGGGCTGCCTAGAACCCAAAGAGGTTTTGATAGTGTTTTTGTGGTGGTTGATAGGTTTAGTAAGATGGCTCATTTTCTTCCTTGTAAATGCACCAATGATGCATCTAGTATACCAGGTCTCTTCTTTAAGGAGGTTGTTAGAATACATGGATTGCCCTTAAGTATTGTTTATGATAGGGATTCTAAGTTCATAGGTCACTTTTGGAGGACCTTGTGGAAGAAACTTGGCACAAATTTTTCCTTTAGCTCTGCATACCATCCCCAAACGGATGGACAAACTGAAGTGGTGAATAGATCATTGGGAAATCTCTTAAGATGCCTTACCAAGGAGCATGGACAAGCTTGGGATCTGATTTTAGCTCAGGCTGAATTTGCATACAATGACTCCATGAATAGGAGCATTGGTAGGAGCCCTTTTGAAGTAGTCTATGGCATGCACCCTAGAGGGGTCTATGAATTAAGAGATCTACAAGGATTTGATAGGAGAAGTGCTCAAGGAGAGGACTTTGTTGTTACAATTAGGGATATCCAACAAGTGAAGGAAACTCTACAAAATAATGTTGAGAAGTACAAAGAAAGAGTAGATTTGAAGAAGAGGGATGTTAAATTTGCGGTTGGAGATTTGGTGATGGCTCAATTGAAGAAGGAGAGACTTCCAAAGGGAAAGTATACTAAGCTCATGATGAAGAAGATCAGACCTTGCAAGGTGGTCCACAAGTTTGGATAAAATACTTATGAAATAGAGCTACCTCATGGGGTGGCAATCTCTCATATCTTTAATGTTTCTGATTTATATCCTTTCAAAGCTCCTATGGATGTAGGTGATGAAGCAGGTACAACAGCAATGGAGGATGAAGATTGGGTAAAGGACCTACCCCCTAGCCAACCTTTGACTCTTGAATGCATCCTAGACACCAAGGAGATAAAGAGGACTAGAAGGATGGTCTACAAGGAGTACTTGGTTAAGTGGAAAGGTCTACATGAAGAGGATGGAAATTGGATGTCTAAAACTAACATTACCCAGCATGGAACTACTGTAGAAGACTTGATCTCAAAGAGGACTTGAGGTCTTTTTCTTGCTTGAGAGTATGGTGCAGGAGCACCCATGGGTCTAAGGGACCTAGAATCATTTGTTATGTTTTTTTTTCTTTTTCTAATGTTGGAATAAGGTATCATGGACCATTTCATTGCTTTGTAATAGGTATCCTAGGGATTTGGTGGAGTTTTGGTCTTGATGACCAATTTTTTGTACAAACAAGGTCTCCATCCTTTGTAATTCTAGTGCATTTTGGAAAACTAATGAAATAAGGATGCCTTGATGTAACTAGACACTTGAGGGGAGTCACCTTGATCATTTTAGTTTTTTTGTATTCCTTTCACATATTTTGGAAGCATCTTTGTAGGCAAGTTGGTGAAAATTGTCTAAATTGCCTTAATTAGGCATTAAAGAGTAAATAAATGAAGTCTAATTATGTTTCCAACAGCCAACTGATTCAAATGGAAGTTGGAGGATTTTAGAGGGAGTTAGGAGGCTTCAAATATGCCTCTCTTGGTCGAGGAAAGGATGTTGAATAAGTTTGGTAGGAGTTTCTAAGAAGTTGTTTTATGTGTTTTTCATAAAGAAATTGTTGATCCCATACATTGTATGGCCTTTATGTGTTGTTCCATTCTCTAATCCTATAGTAGTTGGATATATAATTCAATAACCTTTCTTTTAGCATTGGAATGGTGTGATTTCATGGAGAATTGAGTGAGATATCCCCATTTTACTATCGGGTGGTCTCAAACCCCATGTTTTTCCTGTAGAATTTTCTGATCATGTACTTGGTACAATATTTAAATTTTGTTTTATGCTTGAATCATGTAATGGTTGGAAAGGTAATTGAATAAGCTTTATTTTTGAGTTGGAGTGGTGAGATTTCATTGAGTAATAAGAGAGATATCTTAATTTTACTCTCGGGTGGTTTGAAAACCCTTAAAATTAGGGTTTTGAGAGAAAAATGTGGATTTCTTCCATTCCCATGTTGTAAAGTGGAAAAATCCTTGTGGGATGGAATATATGAGGCTGTAATACTATGTAATAAAGGTATTGGAGAATGGAAGACTCATTGGAGGAAGTGGTGCAATGTTTTTGGCTTGACATCTCTATGTGGCAAGCCGAATTGACAAGCAAAAAAAGTGAGTTTTTGCTTGATTATGAAGAATCTGTATAAGAGGCACTTAGGAATGATGGTAACAGGTGTGAAAAACCTATAGTAGTTTTATTTTTGGCTTTTGGAGTGAAGGGGAGAGCCTAGATAGTCAAGACCCAGGTGTAGGTCTATGAATTAGGTCTCTTGGAGCAATTGTAGAATGGCTTATTGTGGTTTGTGCCTTGACAGTCATGGGAAAAGGTATTGATACTTGGTAGAGGTCCATTTTGGATGTCTAAATCCATAGGTTTGGTGTCTTGAAAGTCCTCCATGTGTATTTTTTATTGACTGTCCTACTGGGTAAGGCTACTAGCCTTAAGGGAGAAAAGTGCCTAATTCACCATAGTTTGTGGAAGTTTGTTGAAACCTAAGTGCTAGGAAGTTGTCACACCTTATTCTGATCCAAAAAGACATGATTCAATGTTTCCAAGGTCTATAAGAGGTCTTAGTTGTGAACCCTAGGTGTGAGAGGGCTGATCTCTTAAGGAGTAATGGAGTTTAAGGCTCCATGTAAGAGTATTTGATAGAAGCATTTAAGTTGAGTGTCTTTGACATCATAGTTGGGTGTTTGCTATCCCTTCCACTCTGCATCACTCTTTTTGGACACCTTGATGCAAAATTATCTATCTTATTGCAAGAAAAACATTTAAGAGGAAATTTTCCTTCATACTTACCTTTTCCTCTTGGTACTCTTTTGACAATAAGTGCTTCTAGCTCTTCTAGCTCTCTTTCTTCTTCTTCAATCTATCTGATTTCATCCTTATACTTGAATGTCTTCCTAGATGAAATTTCACCCAAATCATATCTTTTTCTATCTCTTATGGAATTTTTAGCCTTAAATGTAGATTCAACCTTAGGAAGGGCATCACCAAATTCGCTCAACTTAAAAGCAGCCAGCTTACCAACCAACATATCGCTGGTTATGTTTATTAGAGTCCAGAGCTCTTCTATAGAACTAGCTTTGACTTTGTAAGAATCGGGAAGGGATCTGAGCACTTTAGCAACAATATCAAATTCATCTATCTTTCCATGAGCACATCTAATGCCACACACAATTTCATTCACTCTTTGCATGGAAGTATTAATGTTCTCATCATCACCCATTCTCAACCTTTCATATTTCCCTTTCAAACTTTACAACTAAGAAATCTTCACATTACCATCACCTTCATACAAGGTTTCCAACTTTTTCCAAATCTCATGAGCAGTCTTCAAATCCATAACATTTGTCATCTCAGAATCAGTCAAAGTACTCAACAAAGCTTCCTTAGCCCGGATATTATACTCAACATCTTTGATCTCAGCAAAAGTAGTGGGACCATTTTGTGGAATAATAGACATATTACTTGTAATGCTCCAGTAGGGTTCACCAATGCATCTTAGATGGTACTCCATTTGAGTCTTCCACAAAGAATAATTTGTTCCATCAAATCTTAGACTATCCTTCTTGTAACTTGCCATCCCAAATCACCTTAAGTTGTTAAAATTCTTCCAAGGAACCTACTTTGATACCAATTGTTGGCAATACAAGGGTAAACATTTAAGAGCAGGGGGTGAATTAGATTTCATAGAAATTCAAAACTTATTCAACTTATTAACCTTATTCTCTAATCTAATTATTAACCATGAAAACATAAATCATCAACACATCAGAAACACACATAACACCAAGATTTTTTTACGTGGAAACCCTGTTAGGGGAAAAGCCACAGTGAAGGTCAGTCCACAAGATTATACCCTATTAAAAGTATAAGAAAATGAAATATGGGGAATGCACATGCATTCAGGCACACTACCTAGAGCTCACTGCTCAATTACAAAGGAAGACACACTATCTTACAAAGAGATTCAAATTACAGCCATCTCGGTTTTGAACTGAGAAAATAACATCTATTAATGCCTAATTACAATTCCAATTAAGCACATGAACACTTCTCCACTCTTCTTGACTCCTCTTCACACTTCTTCACACTCTGCTCTGCCTTCAAATGATTTAGAACATTATTTGCACACACACATATTTAGCATACTTCAAATGAAATGAACAATTACTTATATATATCTGTAACAAGAAATTTCATCACTACAAGTCGGCCACAAATAAATAATAAAATGAATATAAACTATCAGCCCAAAACATTAAAGATTATCAATGCAAATCAACCAACGTTGAACACAACTTAGTGAGGACCCAAATCAACATCTCCAACATGAAAAAACTTCAATTAATTTCTCCTCGAAGATCCACAACACACTACAAACACTATGTCAGCCAAGAACAAGAAAAACATGAACACGCAAGAGAAAATCGCCAACCATGAGCACAACGATCAATGCAGATGTGAAAAAAAGATAGAGCACGATATAGAAACATCCAAAAGGATCATGAATCACAAGAGAAGCATCTACAACAACTGAACTAACTGAAATAACATCATCTTCAATCAAGAACATCAATTGAAGAAACAAAAAAAATGTTAGAATGAAAATCTTCATAACTTGATCAAACCTTTATGCGGATCTCTGAAACTTGACGTGGATAAACTAGATACACTCAGTAAAAAACCATTTATTCCACAACCTCTTATCAACAACATACAAAAATAACCACCAGTATGTCAACCACTAACAACCTGCAACTCATTTATCACAATTTTATCAATATCCTTGACATATATAGCTTCAAATACATTTATGCTAATAGTGTTAACATCAATGACAACCACATATCAGCAATACAACCACAAAATCCAATAATATGTTTCTAAAATAAAGCTATGTCTCAAAAAAAGGAGGGAGGGGTTGCCCCCAAAAATACATAAGGGATATATGGATTCAGAGTTAGCATGTCTTTGCTACAATGTTGTTATAGAGCTCGGAAATGTCATAATTCCCAAAATACTCATAAAACTAGAAGAATGCCACATAAAGATAAAAAAAAAAAGAAAAATAATTTCAGTTCAACATGGAAGAGACCTAAGTATCTCAATGCCATGTGTCATCCCCAAAAGGAAAACACAAGATAGGAAAAAGGTAAAAAAATGTTTACAGCAAGGGAAGAATGTATATACAAATAGAGGAATGCACAAAAAGGGAGAGATAAATTAAATGAGACAACATGGGAGATCACATTACACACATGCAATCACATAAATAAAAAAAAGCAAAGGACTAGTAAGGCACATGTGATTCAACCTATAGCAGGTCGTTTGCATCCCAATCTCAATTAGTATATATAGAAGGTGGACAACTGGCCAAAGAGACAACAAGTGCCAAACTAGGGGTAGCACCAATTTCAACACTCTTATTATTAGATTTTTCATTTAAGATCATAGAAGAGGAAAATAATGAATTCAATTCATTATGTACTTGTTCATCAATATTATCAATTTCAATGTCATCATCTAGATTAATCACAATAGGAGGTCGAATGATAATGTCCCTAGAAGATTCTTGTTTATGTTGTAGTGAGGGTATAGAGTTATCATGCATTGCTTCAGGAAAGTTCAAATTTTGATTTTTTATATTATTCTTTTCTTCTTTAGCTTGTAACATATGAGCAATAGCACGACATCTATGCCTATGCTCTCTAGCATTCCGATTTCATTTTAGATAGTTTTTAAGTTATGATTGTGTAGGAGCGGGTTTATTAATCATAGGTTTCTTCTCTTACCTTAGGGGAGGAATGAAAGAACCATGGGAGGCTACTCAACCACATTCTCTTTAGTTTTTAAACTTGTTTGACTTTAGGAGGCACAACGAGATTGTTTTGATTGTCTCATGGTATCTTATAAGAAATTGTAGGATGATTTTTCATAGGTTTATCTTGGATATTTGGAAGGGCTTTTTGTTCAATCATTGGTTCATCAAGGATAGGTGGCTCAATCATGGGTTGAGGCATATTTCTAAGGGATAATTCTTCTATGCATTTTTCTTTAAACTTTTAATATGATTTGAAAAAGTAGTCCTCACAAGATCTAATAGGCTCAATATGCTCGAGCCAAAAGAAATCCAATGAAAAGTTTCCTTGGGAAGACATAGGATTAAAGCCACTATGATGAATAGTAAATATTTAATTTCCAAAGGGAAACTTTAAACATTTATGCACAACTGACGAGATGAAATTCATGGAGTGAAGCCATGGGTAGCCTAACTAAACACAAAATTAGTCTGACGACAAGATGATAGTGAATGAGACAATGTTTTTAGTCCAACTTTTAGAGGGAGTTTTATCGAGCCCATCGTAGGACAAGAAAAACCATTATGCATTTTGATCCATGCTTTCAATTTTTCATGTGTATCTTGATAAAGTTCATGCATGAAGAGGAATTCTTTAGCAAGCACATTCTCTACACAGATGAGATTAATTAATATCCCATTAGTAGGCTTGTCATTGATTCTTCCAACTATATAAAGAGGACAATTTGGTGCATGTTTAAGTATGTATTTTTGTGAGAAAGCAATATCAAGAGGGATTCTGGTTGAGACCTTATGAGGTTTAGCTTCAATAAATGCTATTATTTTAGTTGGTTCATCTACATTTTCATCTTTTATGTTTTCATTGTCTATGTCAACATTCATCACATCATTCTTTGTTTCACTAGCTTTGACAAATGAAATAGTGTGTTTCAGCATGGGTTTGTAAATATTTGTAAGTTTGGGTTAGGAGGAGGTAAGGATTTATTACCTTGACCATTCACACCTCCAATTAGAAGATGATTAGAATCAATGAGGTCTTGCACAAGATGTTTAAGACGCTTACAATATTTTGTATCATGTCCATTTTTTCAGTGATAATGGCAATAAGAATTTGGTCTAATTCCTGCTGGAAATGGTTATTAGGATCAAGAGCTCTAACAGGAGGTAAGGAAAGCATATTATTTTCCACAAGTTGCAACATGATATTATGAAGGGTATCGGGTAGAGGAGTAAAATTTCTATTCATATCCCCAAAGGAAAAAGGATTTGTCATCTTTATAGCAGCCACATGGTTATCAGCTTGTTGATTTGGTTGAGGGGAATTAATTTGTAAAAAGACCCTATTTTTATTCTTGAAAGGTTCGTAACTATTTTGAATTTCATATTCAAACTTTTCAAGATGGCTAGGAGGATTTTTCACATCACGACCATAAGTCGAATTCGCATAATCACGAAGGGTTGTACATAATTGTGTAAAGGATGGGAATATCAACATCTCAATTTTGGTTTGGAGTTTTATTTGTAGTTGGAAATCAACATTTGTTGAAGGTTGGAATTAGGAATCTTAATATTTATTTATGAATAAAGAATTTGATATCTCACTATGAAATCAGTCACTTTCTCATCATCCTTTTGTTTGCATTTCATTAAATCAGCTAGGGTCTTCTTGGGACCTATGTGAATGAAATGGTTGTAAAAGGAATTAATAAGCTCATTGAATGAGCCAATTGTATTATTTGGTAAGGAGAAAAACCACTTTAAAGCAATATCCTTCAAGGACCTAGGGAATAGTTTAGCCAAGAGCTTATCTTCAAAGATGAAATCACTACATAGGGTTGTATAAGAAGACACATGGCTAACAGGGTCTCCTTTCCCGCCATATTTCTCAAATCTAGGAACTTATATACCTTGTGGCATTTGTGCTCTCAATATCTCCAAGGATAATAGATTGGTTTTGATGTAAATTATGAAGGTTGACCATTTAAATTGTTTTGATTTAGGGTTTCAACTTGTTGTTGGAGGGATTCCATGATTTCCAAAAGTGTGTTAAGGACATCATTGTTATTAGTGTAAGGAGGAGGGAATAAGGTGGAGTGGTGTAAATATGCGAAGGGAAAGTGAATTATAAATGTGTAAGGGATGATTGTTGAGGAGATATTGTATTTGAATGAACAAATCTAGAAGGATTCCATATGGAAATACTTAAGGAAGTGTTCACATTGCTAGTAGGTTGAACTATTGTGATAACTTGAGTACTAGTGTATGTAGGATTGGAAATGGGTATCATAGAAGGAGGAATTGAAGTTCCACCTTGGATTTGGGTATACCCCAAAGCTTGAGTACAACTATTCATAGTAGGGATGGTTTTGTTAACATTATGCAAATTGGTTGTAGGTATGGAAGTCATGGGAAATGAGGTATGCATGTTATGATCCATAGGGGGTTGATTATCAACACTATTAGAAAGAGAGTTAGAAAACCCAAGATCCATGGTGAGTGGTATATCACAAGATGACATGAGTCTCGAACTATGTCTCACAATAGTATTGCTAATAGGATGCCAAGTTGTAAAGCTCATACAATTTTCACAAACTTAGTGTGCAAACCCAAAATGGAAAGAGGCTTAAAATGCAACGCAATGACCTAGAATGAAAAGTGTAAATTCAATTTTTAGATTGTAAACAAGGTAATTTTCTGATTACACTATGGAACAATCTGAAAATGAAATCTTGTAAATACAATTTTGGAATCACACAATGCACAAAACATACCAAATTAAGCTAGATCTAATAAAATGAACGAAACAAAGTCAAAAAACTATAACAAAGATCTGAAAACAACAAACAATAGCACAAAACTAAAGATTTTAATTTCCAAAAAATGCAGATCAAGATCTTCAATCAAGGACTCATTCGCCCTAGGTTGAATGGGTCATAGATTAGGGTTTTGAAGCTGATTTTTATAGATTTTCAAGTTTTTTCTAATGGATTTTAGATTCAGGTCTATATAGTAAGTTTCCATTTTAATTTTCTATAAGTACAATGTGAAAAGCAAGTTGAAAATTTGACAAAATGATGAACTAGAAGATCTATTTTGATATACAGTTTTTTGTTTCAATTCTCAAATGCAAGTGATTTTGTTTCAATTCTGTAAGTTTGTTGAATATTTGAGATATTGAGAGGGGGGGTGAATCAATATCTTCTTAAATTTTTTCAACAAATACCATCCAATTATTCCAATGCATACAACAATAAAGATAAGTAAAAGAATTAACAACAAATGAAATCACAAAACACATGAACACCAGGATTTTTACGTGGAAAATCCAAAATAAAAAAAACCACGGTGAGTGTTAGCTCACAATATAGTATAACCGGTTATAAGATATTACAAAATAGGGTGGCTCACTGCTAGGACTCACTTTCTAAATACAAAGGCTCACTACCTACAAAGTTACAATGATAAAATGGCTTATAGCCAAAAAATGAACTGATAAAGTACACCTAACAAGTGCTGATTTAGTTCCAATGAAGCTCAGTAAACTGACTTGACATACTTCATCATATTCGATCTTCTTCACATTCACATTCATGACTCAATTTTCTATATTATGGTCTTCAAAAAACTATCCAATATATATACCTGATCTATCCTCAAGCATCAATTAGGTTGACCTAATTAGATTCACTTCTTATTTATCAAAAATACCAACACTCAACATGCTACATCATGCCAACATGGACCTAAGATAGGTCACACATATATCCGCAAAAACAAAATTGATTCACCATTACATTATTTATCCATTAGGTCAGCCAAGGATAGACCTAATAGAAAAATTGCAATTAATAGAATAATGCAAATACATCATATGAGCATCTGAAGACGTGAGATCTTGAATGTATGTGCTTACAACATCCATGCACCATCTTACAAAACCGCAAGCAACAATAATCAACATCAAACAATTGCGGACCAAAATACCAAAGAATGTAAGCTTCATACTAGTTCAGATATCGGACCAAAATACCAAATCAAATTCTGACTTAATCTTGCAATTGCAACTCATATATCATGGTGACATCAATGAAAACATAAAACAACAAAATGAGATGTTCTTCATTTTTTCCAACAATCTCCCCCTTTGTCATTGATGGCAACATGCACCAAAATTTCAAAACAAAACTTGCAAAAAATTCCAAACTCTTATTTACAACACTTTCCCCTTCTTACCAGTATTCACCTTCCACTATCACCTTTTCTCTCCCCCTTTGACATCAAGGACAAAAGACGTCCCAAAAAAATTGAAATATGAAAACAAAGAAAACAAAGAGACATGCATTAACTAGAGGATGGCAAGCCTTGAAGCTCTTTAAGAATACCTTCCCATACTGATTTACCATTCTCCCAACTTTCCTTTGTAGCAATCAACATCCTGTTTAAGGATTCCAACTCTACCATAGTTTCTTCTGCACCATCCAAAGTATCAGGAGTTAGATTTATCTTCTCAAGTTTTTCTATGCATGCCAAGGCCTTGCCAACCAGAGTGTATTCCACTCTTATAATGTCACTTAACTGATCAAATTTTATGATAATCTCTTCCTTCTGCTTCTGTAAAACAAAGAATTTATCTTTATGCGCAAAGATGGCGTTCCAAGTTGATTTTTCTCTGTCTTTGGATATACTATAAGTATTGGAGACAATAGTCAATTGAGACTCAATGGAGTCCATAACAACCTTAATGTTCTAGGTGACATCTGGCCATTTCAAGCAATAAGAAAGAACAAAATTTTCTTCTGATTCATAGATCTTCACAACTTCTAGGTTCTTTTCAGCATTTGAGTGTGCTAGAGCACACTTGTCATTTAATGCCAATAGCCTTTTCTCTCCCATTTTCTCCTCAACCTCTTGTTTTGTCTTTTCACCAAGCTTGGAAGTATACTCTATTGGCATATGGATTCTAGTGTTGTCATTTATGGCAACTGAAGTCATTATTTTGGTCTATAGATCAGAATTTGGTCATACCGGCAGATAAAGTAGAGAACAGAGTGTTACTGATAGAAAGCAGGAAGAATAGGGTATCTAGGTAGTATTTCAATTTGTATGCTTCACCAGATCATCATTTTGAGTTGTGGATCCCCGGGATAGATTGTTAAGAATATATGTTATCTTATTGTTAAGTTTTGTGGTGATTGCATTAATTGGTGTATGAGTAAGGAGATCCAGCATGATGTTTTTCTATTTATTTTCTCATTGGTGGCCGACTTAATGAAAATAGTGTGTCGTAGATGTATAAGGATTAATTACTTCAATTTTTTTTTATGTCCAAGCATTTTTTTTTTGGGTCCAAGCTATGTTGTGGCCAACTTGTACGGGTGCGCATCAAAAATTGTTCATGATTTGAGCCGACACATGGAGAATATTTTGTTTGAAGCCGACTTGTAAAGATAAGATCTTTTGTTGCAGATATATATAAGTGATTAGTTATATCATTTTGGTGTGCAAGAGGTGTGTGAAAGGTGTGTTGAAGGTGTTGCGATCATCAAAAGAGAAATTAGGCGATTATGCATAGTTTCACTTGTGCATCAAAGATTTTGTGAAGCGAGCAAAGCAAAGAAAAATTACAAAATCAGTCAAAAGGATAGAAGATCACTATTGAGCTTAACTGGAACTGAAATCAGGAATTTGTAGATGTTATTCTCTTAGTTCATTTTCTTGGATCTAATCCAAATCATTGTAAGGTAGTGTGCCTCTATATTTTGAGCAGTGTGCCTAAATGCAAGTGCATTCCCATTTTGTAATCTTTCTTTTGGGTATACTTAGATTATATTGTGGATTGGCCATCCACTGTGGTTTTTCCCCTAACAGGGTTTCCATGTAAAAATCCTGGTGTTATGGTGTTGTGATTGTTTTCTTTATGTTCATGCATATTTCTTTTGTTGAATCTTAAGTGAGTTAAAGATCAAAATAGTAAATTTAATTTTTGCACAACACTTGTTCACCCCCCCTCTCAGTATTGCTTGTTTCCAACATAGTCCTTGAAAGAATCCAACAACAATCTCAAATTTTCTATAGGAGTGAGGGATGCATCTATAGATGCACCAGGTGTGACCTCCTACAATGCCTTAAGAGCATCTTCTATGAGTTTTGTTCCTTTCTGATGAGTTTCAAGAATCTCCTTCCTTCCAGATGCCTGCAATGCATCTCCAAACACTACTTTATGGACCAAAGACATCTTCTCTACATCTACATACCCTTCAATCATTGGAAGTTGTAGAAGCTCCTATGGAATTATTGGCTGGAATCTGATTTGCTTGGATACCAAGCCTTTCAATACATCATTACTGGAGGACAATTCCCTAGGATGCTTAAGATATTTTACCATCTTCTTTTGACTTTCTTCATTTTTCCTGGCAGATTCCTCTTTTTTATTTTCTTTCTCTTCCTCTTTCTTTTCTTCTTCCTTCTTTTCTTCTTCCACTTTCTCTTCTTCTTCTTCTTCTTTTTTTCATTTTCATTTTCATCTTTATCTTTATCCCTATTGTCTTCATCATCATTTCCATCTTTTCCATTTTTATTTTGTTCTTCTTCTGGATTATCGTTTTCTTCTTCTTCACTACCTTTTCCCTCTTCATTATTACCTTTTACATCATTTCCTTTTTCACCTTCAGTGTCCTCTGAAGGAGCATCATCATGTTTTTTAGGCTCAACTTCACCTTCATTCTACTTCTCAATTTCTGGAGGATCATTTTCACCACCGACATCATCTGTATCAAGAGGAATATCTTCCTCAACATTTTTAGTAGAGACATATTCACTTGTCTTAAGCATGCCATATTTCTCTATTGTATCCTGGATTACTTTTGTAGTTTCCTTCCTTATCTTATTTATCTTCTTTTTATCCTTAGTCATCAAAATATTTACCCTTTTCTTCATCCAAAACATATCTGCACAAATCTTTTGCGGTGTTTCCAAATCGTCTGGGGTCAGAGAAGACCTAATTTTATCAAATGCATTGTTCCTGATTTTCTCTTCAAGTACAACAACCTTTGATCTTATTTTCATTAGATTTTTCCACATATTCTCAGGTACATATTTCTTCACATCATTCCATTTAACTTCCAAGATGATAACATATTGAATGGCAGCTAAAAGTAAATTTTTCTTATCCTTTTTTCTAGCATTATCATTATATTTTGTTGTAGGCTTTAGCATGTTCTCAAAATGTCACAAATAATTGAGAGTTGCTTCTAATTTGAAATGGGGACTAGAACTCACCAAAATGTCTAGTTCTTCTCTCTGGTCTGGAGAGTCTTCTTCAGACACCTTAGTCTTCTTTGACTCTAGTTTGGGGCACACATGAACACCAAATTTTTTCTCTTCCTCTTCATCAGAAGACAACACAACATTCACTCTCTTAGAACCAATAGCTTCCTTAGAAGCAACTTCACCAGAGGATAAAATTCCTCTTCTTTTCCTCACCAATTTTGTAGTAGGATCCTCCTCCTCTTCATCCTGATCATCTGTGATGCTAATATTTTTCTCCCTTGTTGCTTTCTCTTTCTTTCCTCTTTTTCCAAGAGCCACCGAAGGAGTTTCTTTCTCTTCCTAGATCTAGTAGTAGGTCCAAAGGAAATCGGGCCTTTACCTTTATTAGCAGTATTGGGTTCAATTTTTACTACAGGAGCTGTGGAGGGTTTAGAAGGAGTAGTCCTACTGGATCTCCTCAGGCTAGATGATTCTCCTTCCAACTCTTCTCCCTTAGCCCTTCCAAGAAAAATCTTCTCATCAGTGAATCTAGCTTCTCTAAGCTTCTTTTCCACTCACTTTCTTATTATTGGCTTCTAATGCTCCATGTGGACCTCCATAGATTTTTTTGCATAAGTACCAATTCTGGGTTCATTGGGATCCTTCATATTTTTTAGCAACATTTGTACATAACCCTCAGCTTCATCTTTTGTAATTTCATAACCCAATGGTTGAATCCAAATGGTCCAAGGTTCTACTACTTCAATCATGCATTCATCAAAGGAAACATGAAATATGATGTCATCTTTATATTTCTCAACAATTTTCCTCAGAATCCTCTCTCTCTCTCTCATTCATGTTGCTCTTAAATACAATAAATAATGTTGTTAGAGAATTTTCTTAAGCCTTTAGATCACCCAAACTATGCATATAATCAAAGATTTGATGTGCCACAAGTCTTGATGATTCCCAAAGCATTGCATCATTCTTTCTAGGAAGTCTCTTCATGAAATAGAACAACAAACATACAATCAATGAGCTGAATTTAAAAGCATACTTCCTTTCTTTTGTCGACTTTAAATTCTCAAGCAACTATTTTTGGAGAAGCTCACACAAGTTATAATCTACACCATTGACTACCATATAAAAGCTAGTATAAATAGTTGTCACTGAAACAAAGTTATCTCTATTGGTGAAGTATATTTTATGACCAATCATGATAGCAGCATACTTCACAGCCGGATTAGTGATGGATTTTGTCGCTAAAGCTCTCTTGTCATATGTCGCTCCTGTGAGTTTTTTTACCACCTCATTCTTCATGAATTTCAATATAGGTACCGGTCCTTTATCCTAGAGGCTGGTAACATCCCTAATCACCTCCCTAGTTATCAGGTGAGGTTGGTCAGTCCACATGAATTTATCATGTATTTTTCTTAGGACTGGTTTCACAAATCTATCATCAACCATGAAACTAAAGTTGGGAAAGTTGTTCCATCTGTCTAACCTCTTTGCAACCAAGTTTGAGTATTCGGGTTTTACCAAGAAACTATCTCTAGTAAGCTCATTCTACCAAATGTCGATCAATTTGTCGTGATTGAACTCCTTAGTCTTTACTTGAATATACATTCCTGTTTCCTCGGCCGGCATGACCCCATGAGCGATTGATGAGAAGGAGCCCATAAGGTCTTCTTCAAAAACCTTCGAGGAATATTTCCTATAAGATGGTCTAGGTCTCTCTAACACTTTAACGACTACAAGGGTTGCCATTCTTCCCAATTTTGAATTCAAACAACTCAAAGAACGCAAACCCACAACTACATAGAAAATTAGAATACCTCTTTCTTCATGATGAACCAGAACTAGGGTTTGCATAGATTGAACTCCAAATCACTTCAAGAATGCTCCAAAAAGTTCTTTGATTTCTTCAAATGGACGAGTGATTAAAATGCCTTACATATTTTCTTTATAAAACAATGATATGCCCTAATTCGCATTAAATGCAACAGATTTCAAAAAGCTACTAAAAACTCTTCTTCTTTGCTCAAAAAAGCCCTAATTTACTTTGCAAAAGATCATGCCTTCATATTTTCTTCTAGTTCCACTTGCATAACCTCTAGCTATTCATTTCTTACAACATATCTTCGTGCCAAAGATTGACATGCCGAACATCAAGGCGGTTAAAGAAATTTCTTGTTAAAGCTCCCCCTAAGACCTTGCTAGGTCTAATTCTCGGAGGAATTATCTATACCGGATGAGGGAAAAAATGCATCTATCATATTAGTCTCTTCTTTCTTGCTCAAAATATTATTCATTTCTTTCTTAATCTCATCTTTGTCAATCTTCTTTGCAAGTTCATCCTTTTCTACCGGATTGGTCTGCTTACCCTTTTTGCTTCTACAAAATCTTGAGATATGTCCTAGTTTGTTGCAATTATAGCAGACAACATTTCTCTTATTAGTCTTTCTTCCATTGACTCTTTTTCTACACTGATTAGCTTTATGTCCATACTTGTTGCAAGTATAACAATAGCCATTAAAGGATTGATTCACTCTTCCTCCATTAAATTGATTCATCATCAAGGTTCTGCATTTACTAGCCCTATGTCCAATTCTTTTGCATGCAAAACATTGACCAGAGAAGGAATTAGGAAATTGATTAACCCTACTCCTACATTTTGTTTCCCTATGACCAAATTTGTTGCATGAAAAACAAGTTCCATTAAAATATGGATACCTTTGTGCATTAGGTTGTCTCACATGGAGTCTCCTAGAAAAGTTCCTTGAATTTCCTTTCTGCTTTCCTTTATTCTGATTTTTCTAGTTATCCTTTGAGTTTTCACCTCCTTCCATTCCCAAGCCACCTTTGTCTTTACTCAATTTCTGCCTTAAAATCAATTCATCAATATTTTCTAAGCTATATTTGAAATTATTTTCATAGAGTTTCACTTTCTCCGGATCTACTTTCAGATTCACCACTTCTTGTTCAAGCTTGGTGCACTCATCAAACTTGCTTTGTATAATTTTTTTCAGACATTCTTCAATTATTTTCTTCTCTTCTACTTGCACCTTAAAGCGGTAATTTCTTCATTAGCCTACTTCAACTAATCAGTTATTTCCCTATTCCTTTCTTTAAACTTCTTCAATTGCTCTTTTAATTTCCAGACACATTCATTTGCATCTTCAAGATTTTCTTTCAGATCTCTATTTTCAATTTCAGCTTTGTCAAGATCCTCAAGTGCAGCCCAGAGCTCTTCTTTATCATTCATTTCTTCCATCTTCAGGATCTCCCTCAAGTTGTTAGGATTTTCCAGAGGGACTAAGCTTTGATACCAATTGTTGAAGCTCTGATACAAAGATAAGTAAAAGCATTAACATAACATGAAATCAAAAAACACATGAACACCTGGATTTTTACATGGAAAACCAAAAATGGGAAAAACCATAGTGAGTGCTAGCTCACATTATAGTATAACTGGTTATAAGATATTACAAAATGGGGTGGCTCACCTCCAAGACTCACTGTCCAAATACAAAGGCTCACTGCCTACAGAGTTACAATGACAAAATGGCTTACAACCAAAAAATGAACTAATAAAATAAACCTAACAAGTGTTGATTCAGTTCCAATGAAGCTCAATAAACTAACTTGACACACTTCATCATATTCACTCTTCTTCACATTCGCATTCACAACTCAATCTTCTATATTACAGTCTTCAAAAAGCTATCCAATATATATACCTAATCTATCATCAAGCATCAATTAGGTCGGCCTAATTAGATGCACTTCTTATTTATCAAAAATTCCAACACTCAACATGCTACATCATGTTGGCATGGACCTAAGATAGATCACACATATATCCACAAAAACAAAATTGATTCACCATTACATTATTTATCCATTAGGTCGGCCAAGGATAGACCTAATAGAATAATTCTAATACACCATACGAGCATCTAAAGATGTGAGATCTTGAATGTATGTTCTTACAATATCCATGCACCATCTTCCAAAACTGCAAGCAATAGTAATCAACAATAAAGAATTGCAGACCAAAATACCGGAGAATGTAAGCTTCATATCAATTCAGATACTGAACTAGAATACTAGATCAAATTCAGAATTAATCTTGTAGTTACAACTCATATATCATGGTGACATCAGTGACAACAAAAAACAACAAAATGAGATGTTCTTCATTTTTCCAACAAGTTTATATGATATGCAAAATGGTTGATTTTTGTGTATTTTTCATATTTAAATAATGCAAACAATGCAATCCTAAAAACCCTAGATGAGATGCAAATTTGAATGCGAACTAAACACCCTAAATAAGATCTAATTCAATGCAAATGAATGCAAGATCTAATCTAAGATAAAAAGAGACTCCAAAAAGTAGAAAACTGCAATGCTTAAAAAGTTGGGTTCACTAAAATGAAACAAAGAGAAATAGGGTGCGTGATTCAAGATGGATTAACCAAATGGATGCACCCTATTCTTCTTATTTCACTCAATTATGAGGGTTATAAAGCATTAATAAATATCAGAAATAAAACCTAACTGATATAGCAATCAAAAGGTAGGTTTTAAGAGAGTCAAGTGTTGTGTACCTATTCTAAAAAGTGCTTTTTCGAGCCTCACTGAGGACTCATTCGCCCAGTGGTGAATGGGTCCCTGCTAGGGTTCTAGAAAATCAATTTTTGGGTTCTATTCTTCAATGTCTGCACTCTGAGATTTTAGGTGTTCAGCTCTCAAAATTCATAAATGAATTATGTAGAAGAATTTCTATGATCTTGCAAGAAATATGACAACTTTCACAACTTTGCAACTTTGACAACTTCTACTCTCCACTTGATCTTCAACCTAAAACATGCAATCACACATCAAAGGAGGAGAAAAATGTTGATTGTTAGAGAATAGGGGTTTGCCTTGGTCAAACCTCGTTTTGGTAATTAAACCTTGAAATGAAAAAATGCATAAAGAAATGATGAATGAACAACCTGTAATGTAACAACTCATCAAACCTTGTTGAAACCTTGGAGTACAAATCAACAATCTTGCATGAAGTGGCCTCAATGTATGTAGATCTTGATCATATAATTTGACATGAAAAAATTCTTGAATAGGATCTCCATTGCTACATCACAACATTAACTCAACAACATGCATGATGCACTATGCCTTTGACATGTTGAAATGACCTTTGATTGTTGCAATAAACTTTAATAATATGCATTTGATTTCCTTCTTGAATTCTCTTGTGAACTCTTGATCTCATAAATTTTCTATTAGGACTTGAACACTTGAAAGCTTAGATCTCTTAGGATGAAACATAGTGAAAAAACCTTGTATTTATACATAACTTATCATTAATTCCCAAAATTTAAATATCACAAGCTGAAATTAGATATAGGATTTGAAATCATTAAAATATCACCAAAAACATATCTCAATGGGGGGTCCTAGGGTTAAGTGACGACCCATTCACCATAGGGTGAATGGTTCCTAACATACTTAGCTAGAACACACTTCAAAAAATATTAAATGTTATGTGAAAAGGGGGTCCTAGGACCTATTGAGGACCCATTTGCCAGGTGGCGAATGGGTCCTAGGTCACTAACCTAGGACACATACCTTGTAAAATTAAGTGTTGTGTAATATTATTTATGAATGTCAGGTTTTATCCCTCTGAATCTGTAATTAATTAGGCTTGGATTTGAATTAAAGGGGAAAATTAGCCTCAATTAATTAATAAATCCCTAGATTAGTGTGAAAGTGTAAAGATACACTTTACAACACCCTAAATAAGGCACCATTAAGTCCATTTTAGTTTAAAAGGGCCCTAAACTTAATGTGAATGTGTGAAACACATTACAAAGCTAAATTAGGGCAACATTAGTTCATTTTAATATTAATTATTCATTCCCAAACTAAGGAAAAAGGGAAACTTTTTCCATTACTACATAAATAATAGAGGTAACAAATATCCATTTTTTTGACAAAATCAATAGGCTTGAGATTTGATTTGGGATTTCCAAACTTGGAAAATCAACTAAAAAAACATGTTTACAAAGTTTCCTTAGTTTTCCAAAGTTTTCCCTTATGGTTGATGACTTTTTTTTTGGATAAATTTGATGAAAAAAAAAGATTTAATTGAAAAAATTATTAGCTTTCTACCAATATGAGATATGCCTTATTTGGAATTTAAAAGATAATTATTATTGATTTTCTACATGCATTATGACTAAAGTCCTAATTGATAGGTTGATTGAAACACTTCTATAATTTTCAAACTATTTCACATTTTTCAAATCTAAAAGATGCATCACATTCTACGCTTTGCATACTATAGGATAAAAAAAATTGAATTTCATAATTCTTTTACCAAGTTATGGTGGTCAGACAAACACGTTTTAATAAATTTGAAATTTTCTAATAAAAAAATCATAACTAATTATTTACATGCAAAAAAATTACAAAAAAAATGCGGGACATCCAGGCATGTGTCCTCTACATATATTGAAAGTTTCAGAAAAAAAAAAATTCTTATACTTAGGGTGGTCAAACATACACCTACTTCTTATCTTTTTCTTGAAAATTTAGAACCACTACATTGAAATTTCATTTTTTTACAAAATAGATTTACTTTTTTCCAAAAAACGACTAATAGCCTAGAAACTACATTCAATTTTCTACAAATTTTATTCTTAGATATTTTTCAAATTATGTTAATAATCTATTCAAATTTTTATGTCAAGTTTCCTAACTCTATTTTTCTGAATTTTCATTGCCACTTAAGGGCTGTATAGGAGCGAATTTGCATCCCTTGCATAAATTCCCCTTTTGCATACCCTCACCTTAGAAAATCAAATCCAAAGGAAAAATTATGCATCACCCATCCAAAATGCATCCACTTGGCATGTTTTTTGTTTTTTACTGGAGGAATTTTCATCAATGACGCAAGCGTGGCCCACAGACGTCTACACAGTGTGTTGCCATCCCTAACAGATTCCTGCCCCTGTGTCAATAGGGACGTTACACTCCTCATTGGGGATGCTTTGTAACGCCTTTTTGTGACCAACCAACTTGAAAACAATTCATTTTGGCCTTCAAAGAAATTCATTTCACACTCACTTCATCTCTTTCACATTCAATCAATCTCTCTAGAAATTTCACTCCATACTTTTGGGATCTCTTGAGCATACTCTTGAAGCATTCTACTAGCATCTTCACAACTCCACTTGAAGCATTGCAACAACTAGTTACTCTGTCAACTTCATCCTTGTATGTGTTGCTCTACCATAGAAGCTACAAGCTTGGAGTCTTGTGAGACTTCCCTTCATCATAGTTGCGGTTGTGGCAATTTTGCCAAGTTTTTCACCTTGCATTCTCCCTTCATTGGCCTTGAGTGCCTTCGAGTGGAGGTGGTATAGCATCATTTTAATTTTGTGTTGTGATTTGATAAAGTAGATTTTATCTTTTGTAGTGTTCAATGCATTTCTTTCTATTTCCTTTATCATACTTTCTACTCTATTGCTTTTATGGCTATTCGTGGAGGTGGAAACACCAAAGCGGGGGTTTGACTAAGGAAAACCCCTATACATCCCCAACAATTTTCCCCTCTTTCCTATGTGTATGTGAACATGTGCATGGATCTCACTGGCGAATTGGTGCTTTAGTGAGTTAATATTTGTCACCGTAGTTTTTGTCTACTTAATTTATCATTTCCACATTTACTTTTTGTACTTTATCATTCTATTCTTTTTGTTAAAATCAATTAGCTAGGATGTCAGTAGGATTCTGGTATTTCTTGTTGTACTTTATGTTTTCTAGCCATAAGGATGCTAGTGCCACAAAGAGATGCCAATGCACCGCGCTATCATCCTAGACCCACGCTGCCTTCCTCGGATAGAGAGTTGTTTGAGGTGCAGTTTAGGCTCCAAAAATTGGCTTGTCTAGCCCCAATAATATATTCGGGTCTGTAGAGTGACATAAGCACTCAATAGTGCTCTTCATTCTCAATTCTCATCCCAAGACACCCGTTAGAGTGAGGTAAGTTAGAGCAGCACTCCATGACTTGGAGCCTTGACGTGGTTAGTCCCCCTCTCTTACATTTTTGGTGAACCCAACATGAACCATTTTGGTTTTGTTTAGCAGTATTGAAGGCTCATTTCCTCATGTTCTAGGAGAATTGTAGGTGTGAGTGTTGTGAGGCATTTCACCTTACAACCCAACCTGCGACCCCTAGTAGGTGTAGTTGGAAGGTTTCGTAAGCGTTGCAAAATGAAGCCTTAGTTGGGACACTATCCAACTTTGAACCCTTAGGGGGCTTTGTGAGAGTATTGTTTAGTGTACGTGATGGCCTCCTTCTTGCATCTTCCTATCCCCTCTATGCAGCCTATGAGTAGTGCTCCTGGTATAACCTTCACTTCGTAGGACCTGCTGATGGGTTTTGATAGAGAGCCATCTCCTCTTTACATTCCTACGTGAATTGATGAAAACACTATGATAGGTGTTCTTGTTGACCCGACATGCCAGGTGAATGTGATTACCGAGGAGATTATGTTAATCAAATTCCTACATAAAGATGGGTATGATGCACCTAAAAGCACCATCCATATGCATAATGGACTTTCTGTACCTCCCCTTGGTAGCATCACCTTGTCGGTCCTTATTGGACCTAATTCAGTGAACATGATTTTTGACATAATCCTGTGGTTCAAACTCTTCAAAGTGAAGCTAAGTATCCCCTAGTTAGTAGCTATGAATGCAGTTCCCTCAATTGTGCATAAATGTCTAAATTTTATTCATGAGGGTTCATTGCATATGATCCACAACACTGGATATAAACCGCCAGTTGTGCATGGTAGCTATTCTTTAGATTACTTTTGGCCTAGACTTGCTGGTCTTCTCCTGCCTAGGAAGGACCTCTTGTACTCGACCTATGAGAAGTAAAAGAAAGGGTGCTTAATGCCTAAAGTGAGGTACCCTCCACCCCCCTATGTCATCTCGCATAGGGCTTGTTTGAAAGCTGACAGTGATGCTGCCAAGGCCTGGAGAAGAGAAGAAGAGAAGCACTCTCGAGGTTCCTATTCCTCCTCTTCCACTATCCAGCCTGACACTTCCTCTTGCCCTACTGCGGTGTCATCAGATTCTACTCTATGTTTCTTGAAGAATCCTATGGTGCCCACTTGGCAAAAGCCAAAGCATCCTGCATTTGAACTTCCCATTCTACCCACAATTCCTAGGCCCATTTGATATAGTAGAAGAAAGGGTCCCCATAGGGAATCCTCTGTGTCTTGACCTCCATGGCCTCCCACCACTCCTACTCCTAAACTAGTGAATGGGAAGAGGCCTTCCACCAACGTGCTAGAGTTGACTCTCCCCACTGTCTCTCCGCTAGAGACAACTACGATAGACACTCCTATGGTTGAGCAGGAGCCTTCTATCCCTTCTCAGGTTCTGACCTCTAGCTCCAAGAGTCACAAGAGCGACCTTGCATGTGAGTACAAACATGGGTGAAAGGATCTAGCAGTTGATCAGGTTGCTTTGCAGAGGATGGAAGGGGAGTCAACGACCTATTGATGGTGTTTTCTGCACAGCAACAAATCAGGTAGAATATGATATCATATCTCTCTTGAAAGGTAAATCTCTATCAGCAAACATCAAGAGATAACCCCAAGGTCTCTAATGTCAGGTCTTGACAATGCATAAATAGCTCAAATAATATGTGAAAATGTTGGTAATCACAAAGGGACCTTACTACAAGACAATACTGAATCTTCTGACTTATCAGAGTTAGAAATATGGTGATACTTCAAATCCTAAATCTAACCCAGATGATAAAAGAAATAGCAAAAGATGAGGGTTTCAAAGAGACTTCTAGATTAACACTAATCTTGAGATTAATAGTGCAGATGAAAAAATACTTGAAATGGACCAATCCCTTCGAAACTAATTCCTTCTTGACCCAGATAAATCTACAATCTTACAGAAATAGTGCAATCTTCTAAGGCGCGTAAGATTTTTAGGTCATGAACATTCATCCAAAACAATCCTATTGCAATTGAAATGAACAAACATTCACAACTGAACTAAGCACAATGAATATTAAAGTCTAGACTAACTTTGTAAAGCAACCAACAATCAGCTAGCTGTGAAAAGTATGGACTAGAGATTGTTGCAACACCTCAAGCATCAAATCATAAACACCATTAAGTCATCTAACATTAAATCTAGCATATATCAACTAATATTAAGCAATTTCAAAAGATATAATTACAGGAACCATGCCAGATAAACTAACAAAAGGACACCAAATTACAATGCCTTTACTTGCATTAAATCATCCAAAGTAGCAACAATTCCAGTCTTGTGTTACAACACTTGCTTGAAAATAACCTAACTACTAACTTCTTGCTCTAATGCTTAATTCACTCCAATGTAAAACTATCTAGCCCTTTCAAATGAGGAAATATCCCTATTTATAGAGATTACATCTCATGTCATCCCAAATAGGGTTACAAAACAATAGGCCCCAAAAACAAGTCGGCCAAGAGGAATTCAAAATAAAGTAAAATGTGCATTAAATGCATGTGTTCCATCCAGGTTGGCCTAGGATCTACAACATGGTTCAATCCAATGCATGTGAAGGATGAAGAGGAATAATGGGGAAGCACAAATTCTGATGAGGCAGTGCATTAACTGTTCTCCCCTTTGTCCTTATCTCCTTCCACTTTATCCTGCACCATTAAAAATACCTTCTCCAAGTTGGCTATAGATGGAATAACTAACACCTTGATTTTCCTTTCAATGGATTTAATGTCCTCTCTTGACTACTTAACGACCTTATCCCAGTCCATCTTCAAGGTTTGATACTTATCCATCACTGCAATGTATGTGGCTACATCATCTAACTGGTGTTCGGTAACTGGGTCCTCATTGACTAGAAAATATACATCACGCCACCATTTTCTTAGTTTCTCCGAGTTTAGATTTTTTGGTGCAAACCTTTTTCCTCCTATCATAACTTCACTTAGAAGGAAATGCACTTGTTGTAGATTTTAGTCAGGGTATCCTCAATTTGCTTTCCTTGCTTATACACCTTCAAAACCCTTTGCCTTATTTGCAAAGCTTCGTACCATTCCCAAGGTTCTACAACTTTGGAAGGAGGAAGAATTCCATCACTTACCAGCTTGTCTTTAGTGTATTCCATGATGGTCTTAGTCTTCTACAACAAGAGATCAACATCCTCCTTATCTTGAGCCAGTACATTCTTCAACCACTCTATTGATCTTATAGCATCTCCACTGGTTGCCCAGACATCTTTAATGACACTATCTCCTTTGGCTTCCACTCCCTACAACTAGTTCAGTGTGGCATGTGTAGTGGTCTTCATCTACAACATAAGGAGTCTGCAGTCAGGTATAAGCATGATGAAACATATTGTTAAAGGACCCTATGGGCTCATTGATCTCTCTCTAGTTGACCTTAGTGAACTAAAGGTAAAGCTCATTTGGACTAATGGGAATCCTAAACTTCTGTAGAAATGCAGTCTCCAGTTCAGTCCAATTATGAATAGACCCAACAGGAAAATGATTGTACTAGTAGAACACATCTCCTAGGGAATAAGGAAAGAGCCTACATGCTACATCCTCATGATTGATTCCTCTGTCCCTGAGGCAAGTCTGAAAAATCCTAATATGTTCCTCTACGGTCCTATTAGGATTATTAACATGGAACTTAGAGAAAAAGTGTTCAGGGTTCTTGGGCATAATATTGTAATTATTGAAGGTCAAAGGAGACAGATTTCGAGAGGGTCTTGGAAATTTTCAAAAATGGAAATTTTTCTTTTTTGCACCCATGGATAGAGGATGAAAAATTAGGTAGAGTTGCTTTTTGAATATTTTGAAAATTCCTTCTAGAAAAAAAGTTATGAGGTTTAGGGGATTTTGACCTTGCAGGGAATTCGGGTATTTTTGTCCATGATGGAAATCCCTGAAATTTACATTTTTGGAAATTTCCAAGACCCTCTCAAAATCTTGAAATTTTCCAAAAATGGAAATTTTTTCCAAAATGATTTTTTTTTCCGAAATCGAAATTTTTCTCGAAATTCATTTTATTTAAGTTTAATTTGGATTGGATTTTTAACATGTGAGCTACTAATGATGATATATGTTTTTTCAGGATGAAATAAATATCAAAAGGGGGACTTGCATATGGATTCGTGCCAAAAGGGAAATCTAGAAGAGTTCAATTCAAATATTAAAAGTGGGGGCTTGCATAAGAATCTGTGCCCAAACTGTCTACAGCTGGAAGGAGTTTCTAGAAGACATGTGAAGCTAATTTCATCCTCCAATCAAAATTTTCATTAATGAAAAGCTCGCGTAATATTGTTTTCTCATTGTTCCATGATGTAACTACTTTTATGCAATTGGATGATGATGTACCATGAGCTCCCAACTATTGGATGCTTCTAGAAGTGTAATTTATGCCATTGGATTGATTTCATTCTAGCCTTTGATTCAAAATGTAATTTTTTATAAAAGGCCAGTACCTTCTCATTTGTAAGGGGTTAGATTTTAGAAGATATAAAAGCCAGAATTGGCTAAGTTAGGAGTTAGATTCTGCAAGATAGTAGTTGTAGGAGAGGAGAGAGACTGAAAATTGTTATGTAATACTGGAGAAGTTAATGCAATTGGATTGTTGATTTGGAAAGCTTTGTGTTACACTTTGATAGTTCATGGTTTCTTGTTCTTGATTCTCAAATGTTATGTTAGTGTCATTTCTGGTTCTCTGATTGTCTAGTTGTGTACTCTTATTTTTCATGATAAAACTTTAGCTATGGGGTGTTTTTCATTTTGGCACGTGGGTTAAGTGGGCTCCCACAAGGGTTGAGCTTAGTGTGTTGGAATTTGCTTCTGGTGTTTTTCCCTTTGGTCCTTTTGTCTCGCCTTCCTGTTTCCTTCATGTTCTGAACCCTGGCTGGGGTTTCTTTTTCTTCATTTGGGTTTGTGGGTTCTTTTTCCTTTCTGGCCGCTTGTTCTTTCTCTCCGGTGACCTATCCGCCCGGTTTGCACTTCACTTATGGTCTCCTCGAGCCTCATTTTTCATTCGTTATCGGCCCCGCTTCTACTTCGATGTGACCTTTGGCACTCGGGATTACCTCTTGGTGACCCTGTGTTGTCTCCCAGAGGTCTCTTCTCTGTCGACCTATGTTGGTAGTGTCGGGGAGATGTCTCCTCGACCCCTTCGTGTCTTACCGATGGGTTTTCCTTCAGTATGTCAGAGTCCACTCGAGGTGAGGTCTTCCCGACTCCCCTTGGTCTCCCAAAAATCCTTTTGTTGCCCCTCGCTGTGCCTTCGGAATGACCTTTGGCTCTTGGGGTGACATCTTCCCGACTTTGGGATGTCTCCTCGAGACCCCCTCCTAGCGGCTTGTGTTCATAGTGTCGGGGAGATGTCTCCCTGAACTTTCCCTGTCTTGCCGATTGTGTTACCCCCTCGGTATGATGCATGGTCTTCGGGAAGATGTCTCCCTGAGTTCCTTCTTTCTGGCTGATGTGCTTGATGACTTTGGTATGACTCCCTTCGGCCGCGGTGACTTCACCATGATGTCTAGCCGACTCGACCATCTCTCCCCAACTCTATGGTGCACATGGTATCCTATGTGGACTTCATCAGGGTGTCTCGCCAACTTGTTAGCCTCTTGCCGACTGTGATCAATGTTCGATATGGCATGTTTTCTTCGCCCTGATGTCTTCCCGACACCGCTTTCTCTTGCCGATGGTGCTTCTTGTTGGGGTGTCGTTGTGATCTCTCACCGATATGGGCCTCTCCCCGCTGGAACATCTTGTCGAGTGTGCCTGGTCCTGCCGACATGGTCGCTGGATGAATTTTTGGATTTTTGTTGCTGTGACATTTTCCCGCCCTTGTGATGTCTTGCTGACTAGGCTATGTCTGGCCAACTAGTTTATCGGATGCCCTAATCAACTTGAATCGACCCAGTGTTGCATTCAATGCATGCGATCTCTTGGTCTGAGACTTGAAATGATTGTGATGGTCACTTGGGATCAACATGGTGACTCCATTTCGGTCCTGGGCCTCGATTGTTGGTGCGAGTTGGTGCGACAAAGGATGAAATTAATTGTAGAACTAGGGCAACGGGTTCTCTGAGTAGATAGGTGGTTGAGACGGATGGCCTCTGCATTTATGGCCTTTGGATTTGTGATGGTCGCACCCGCGGATTTCCTAGACGACATGGTCTATGTACCTTCCTGGTTTGATTGCCATGGCTGCCCATTCTTGTACTTGCTCGTTTCGACCCAGTTGTGTGGCATTCTCCCTGTTCCACCTGATAGGAGCTTTCAAGATGATTTAGATTGGTTGGTGGAGGTTTGTGGCTGAGTTGCTTGATGTTTTCTAAGGTCAGCTAGGGTTTCTATTGGTGTCCACGTAGACTCATGCTGACTGGTGACCCTAGCTGTATAAATGTAACTTCTTTCCACTTTGTTTGGGGTTTTTGATGGCAGTTTAAAAAAATTGTAAAGGAAACCAGTTATCTCTGGTTGGGTAGCTAGGGCTCGATTTGAAGCAAGAACATTTAAGGAAAATCAGATTATTGTCAATCTTTGGGATCTAGGGAATACTTCACTGAATGTAAGGTTTCTGGATGTAAATGAAATCATGAATATGACTGATTGAATTTAAAAATCTCTCCTTGTAATGGTGTGTATGAAATTTTAATGAAACTAAATGATCAAGGATCATTTCATTTTTTGGTTCTAGTTGATGCTCTTGTTTAAGGAATGAGTTAAATTGCATTAATCAATCTAGAGTTTTCTATGCATTATTAAGGGATCTGATAAGAAGTTTGATAGATTCAATCACTGGTTTATGGGTTAATAAGGTTAACTTCATAAAGACTTAGAATTCTAGAGTTAAATACCCCTTATGTTGCACATTTTCATGACTCCTTGCCCAAGGATATTGGCACTGATCTAGTGATGGTTTTTATATCTTCACTAGCCTGGTTACTCAATCAGATAGCAATCTTTTAATTAATCAATTTTGTTCTAATGTAACACTATATCTTTTTTATCATTCTCAGTGTGATATACACTGCTTGTTCGAAGGTTGCCAACTTTGAATGAACTTTGTTCTATCACTTACAAGGAGATTGAATCTGCTTTGTTTAAGGGACCCCCCCTGGGTTTTGTAGAGCCCGAAGTGAAGGAGATAGCAGCCACAAGTGTTGCATCTCATCTGTTGGCCATCTATCTAGCGAACATTCAGGCATTGAGCTTGGCAAGCTCATAGGTGTTTGCACAGACCTGCTGGTTAGTTGTTTCCAAATTAACAACCAACAAGATGGCGACTCCGCTGGGGAACGAACTGAATCTAGCCTTATGAGTCATATTGTGTGCAATAGAGTCATATCTTTGTATGCCATGTTGGTTATGTTCAAAGTTTGAAGAATCTCAGGCCTGGAGAAAGTTTTGTTGCAGTCAGCCTAAAATATTTATGGTGCTCTACTGGTGGAATGAGCTCAGAGAAGGACTTATATGTAAGTGAACTTCATATCATTTGAAGTTCTGTCCTCTGCAAAGAGGTGGTGACTCTGTCAAGGTAAACCCATTGAAGATTTGAAGAATGTTCCAGAGCTGTAATGTTTCCAGGTATTCTTCACATTTTTAAGCACTTTAAAAAGAAGTGATGATTCCCTATCTAGTGATTTAGCACTACCAAAGGGAAAGGATAATAGCAGTTTTATACATACTTCAAAGTGCATAATATGTAATGTCTATTACATTTAGTGAAGTGTGTTTTGTGCCTCTAATAATCTTAGGGCATTTTTATTCAATCAATATTTTGGATTCATGAATGTTGTAACTGAGAACCTTGTATGAGGTTAGTAATGATTGAATATCAGTTTATGAGGGTTTCCATGTGAAATGGGAAGTAAAAATATGCAAGGAAGACAAGTTGTACCATGCCCTCAAAGGGATTGCAGAATGGGTCAACAATCTTTGGTTCAAAAATTTTATGATCTCAAGAGGAAGGAAGGAGAATCACCATATAGGTTGTTCTCAAGACTTTTGGACTACTTGGTAGAAATTCCAAAAGATTTTAAACCTGATGATTCCGAATGCATTGATTTGTTCTGTGAGATTTATGAACCTGAGCTGAATATGTTCTTGGAAGATCTGAAGCCCCGTAGCTTTGATCAAGTACCTGACTAGATAGGGATGATTGAATCAACAAAACATGGTTGTGCACAAAGTGTAGACTCTCAAGGTGAAGACATCAACTGTCCCCTTGAGGAAAGTCAAACAACAATGCAAATAAGTGAGGGGAACATGTCAGAAGAAGTGATGCCCCAAGCCAAAGATCAGAAGTTCAGTCTCCTAAGCCAAGAACCTGAAGAGGAACATCAATTGGTCTTGTTCTTTGAAGAAGGGAAGTGTGATCAGCAATGTGATGAGACAGTTGAGCAGTTCAAGTGCACAAGTGAGTGCAGTCTTGACACAAGTCTTCATGAGAAGGCAAATGAAGTTGCTGATGCAGGGAGTGCCCTAGAGGATATTAGGTTTGACTGTGAGGATGTGGATTTCCACTCTCATGAGGATTATCTTTTTGAAGATACCTTGGGATATCCTGGTTTGCTACTTGGTGTTGCATCTAGTCTATGTGAAGGTCAAGAAGAGGAAATGGTTGAGAAAATGGATCAAAGCAGTGATCCATTGAGCATTGAGAAAATGTCAGATTTATTGACCATAGAATATCAGAGGTGTGCACACAACAACTCTCTGTTGTTGTGGGCAACTCATATCAACCTTGACACTGATGAGGACCTGCAGGGTGCAAGGTATGACACAAGTGAGTCTGGTTCTATCTTCGATGGTGAGCCAGATGATCAAGATGAGCATAACAGTTCTAACCATGTAGCAGATTGTAGGTGCTATCTTTGCCAGCTGGATGGATTTTTCACAGAATGTGACAGTATGCAAAGCACTGAAGCAAGTTGTTTTCAGCTTCAGGATGATATAACTGATAAAAATGATGGCCTTTTGTCACATGACAGTCAGCATTTTGAAAGTATGCCTAACTTTCAAATGCATAAGGATCATGTACATGTTTATAATGATGAATATGATAGCTTGTTGAGAGGTACTAACATGTTTTGTCAGGTAGCTAATTGTGATCGGACTGTGTTTTTATGGAGTCTTGATCAGTATTCACATGTATTGCCACATGATACAGAATCAAAGAATCAAAAAGGTGGCAATAATGGGACCTATTTGATCTGGTTGCCAGTTGAAGATAGGGCTGGACAAAGAACAAGTTTTCACTTGCACAGAGGCAATCAGATACTTGTGTTTGCAGAGGTGCATTCATTTATACTATTGTAGATTGGCAGAGGCAAGCACAAGTTAGGGAATGTCAGGTCATTTAGCAGAATTGTGTTTGATAGAGGCAGATGCTAGCTTTCATTTGTCATTTGGTGGCCTAGTGTCATCAAATGAAACAATGAACAATGTGACCCTTGAATTGCCTATTCATGGACAATTCTCAAAGTGGTGCTTCATCTGAAGAATTTCTTTTTCCATGAACATTAGGTTAGGTTTTTTCTTTTCTGGTTGATTTTGTTTTGCTGTGTCTGCTAACCTTGTTTGGTTAGCTCCTCGTAGTTTTGGGTTTCCTTTTGTTCTAGTCTGCTCTCCCAATGTTCTAAATTCTTGCTATGCCCACCAGGGGCATACATCCCCCAACTGGAGCCTATGTTAGTGCCATTTCTAGTTCTCTCATTGTCTAGTTGTGTACTCTTGTTTTTCATGATAAAACTTTAGCTATGGGGTGTTTTTCATTTTGGCATGTGGGTTAAGTGGGCTCCCAAAAGGGTTGAGCTTAGCATGTTGGAATTTTCTTCTGGTGTTTTTCCCTTTGGTCCTTTTATCTCGCCTTCCTATTTCCTTCATGGTCTGAACCCTGGCTGGGGTTTCTTTTTCTTCATTTGGGTCTGTGGGTTCTTTTTCCTTTTTGGACACTTGTTCTTTCTCTTCAGTGACCTGTCCACCCAGTTTGCTCTTCACTTATGGTCCCCTCGAGCCCTATTTTTTGTTCGTTACTGGCCCCTTGTTACCACTTTCACCGGCCCCGCTTCTACTTCAGCATGACCTTTGGTGCTCGGGATTACCTCTCGGCGACCCCGTGTTGTCTCCCTGAGGTCTCTTCTCCGTCGACCTATGTTGGTAGTGTCAGGGAGATGTCTTCCTGACCCCTTCGTGTCTTACTGATGGGTTTTCCTTCAGTATGTCAGAGTCCACTTGGGGTGAGGTCTTCCTGACTCCCCTTGGTCTCCCCAAAATCCTTTTTTCACCCCTCACTGTGCCTTTGGAATGACCTTTGGCTCTCAGGGTGACATCTTCCTGACTTTGGGATGTCTCCCCGAGACCCCCTCCTAGCGGCTTGTGTTCATAGTGTCGGGGAGATGTCTCCCCGAACTTTCCCTGTCTCGCCGATTATGCTACCCCCTCGGTATGATGCGTGGTCTTCAGGAAGACATCTCCCCGAGTTCCTTCTATGTGGCCGATGTGCTTAATGACTTCGATATGACTCCCTTCGGCCGCGGTGACTTCGCCATGATGTCTGGCTGACTCGGCCATCTCTCCCAGACTCTATGGTGCACATGGTATCCTATGTGGACTTTGTCAAGGTGTCTCGCTGACTTGTTAGCCTCTTGCCGACTATGATCAATGTTCAATATGGCATGTTTTCTTCACCCTGATGTCTTTCTAACACCGCTTTCTCTTGCCGATGGTGCTTCTTGTTGGGGTGTCAATGTGATCTATCGCCGATATGGGCCTCTCCCCATTGGAACATCTTACCGAGTGTGCTCGGTCCTGCCAACATGGTCGTTGGACAAATTTTTGGATTTTTGTCGCTGTGACATTTTCCTGCCCTTGTGATGTCTTGCCGACTAGGCTATGTCTGGCCGACTGGTTTTCCAGATGCCCTAATCAACTTGAATTGAGCCAGTGTTGCATTCAATGCACACAATCTCTTGGTCCGTGATTCGAAATGATTGCAATGGTCACTTGGGATCAACATGGTGACTCCATTTTGGTCCTAGGCCTTGATTGTTGGTGCGAGTTGGTGCGACAGAGGATGAAATTAATTGCATAACTAGGGCAATGGGTTCTCTGAGGTGGATAGGTGGTTGAGACAGATGGCCTTTGCATTTGTGGCCTCTGGATTTGTGATGGTCGCACCCGTGGATTTCCTAGATGGCATGGTCTGTGTACCTTCCTGGTTTGATTCCCATGGCTGCCCATTCCTATACTTGCTCGTTTCAACCCAGTTGTGTGACATTCTCCCTGTTCCACCTGACAGGAGCTTTCAAGATGATTTAGATTGGTTGGTGGAGGTTTGTGGCCGAGTTGCTTGATGTTTTTTGAGGTCAGCTAGGGTTTCTGTTGGTGTCCACGTAGACTCATGCTAACTGGTGACCCTGGTTGTATAAATGTAACTTCTTTCCACTTTGTTTGGGGTTTTTGATGGCAGTTTTAAAAATTGTAAAGGAAACCAGTTATCTCTGGTTGGGTAGCTAGGGCTCGGTTTGAAGCAAGAACACTTAAGGCAAATCAGATTATTGTCAATCTTTGGGATCTAGGGCATACTTCACTGAATGTAAGGTTTTTGGATATAAATGAAATCATGAATATGACTGATTGAATTTAAAAATCTCTCCTTGTAATGGTGTGTATGAAATTTTAATGAAACTAAATGATCAAGGATCATTTCATTTTCTAGTTTTGGTTGATGCTCTTGTTTAAGGAATGAGTTAAATTGCATTAATCAATCTAGAGTTTTCTATGCATTATTAAGGGATCTGATAAGAATTTTGATAGATTCAATCACTGGTTTATGGGTTAATAAGGTTAAATTCATAAAGAATTAGATTTCCAGAGTTAAATACCCCTTTTGTTGCACATTTTCATGACTCCTTGCCCAAGGATATTGGCACTGCTCTGGTGACGGTTTTTATATCTTCACTAGCCTGGTCACTCAATCAGATAGCAATCTTTTAATTAATCAATTTTATTCTAATGTAACACTATATCTATTTTATCATTCTTAGTGTGATATACACTGCTTGTTCGAAGGTTGCCAACTTTGAATGAACTTTGTTCTATCACATACAAGGAGATTGAATCTGCTTTGTTTCAGGGACCCCCTGGGTTTTGGAGAGCCCGAAGTGAAGGAGATAGCAGCCACAAGTGTTGCATCTCGTCTGTTGGCCATCTGACTAGCGAACATTTGGGCATTGAGCTTGGCAAGCTCATAGGTGTTTGCACAGACCTACTGGTTAGTTGTTTCCAAATTAACAACCAACATGCTAAATGTTAGATTTAAGTTCTTTTGCAATGATGGTGAAATGTTAATGATGTTGATCGATCTTCAATCCATACTTTTAGAAATTTGCTGATTGTAATTTGTTGTGTAAAGTTAGTCTAGGCCTTATTTTGTGCTAAGTTCAACTATGGATGCTTGTTTACATTGCGCCAATTATTGGGTATGTGGATGAATATTCATAGTCTGAAAATATTCAATTTCCTTAGAAGATTGCACCATTTCTGCAGAGTTGTGGGCTTGTCCTTGATCAAGCAGAGATTGGTTTTATTGGAGATCTATCCATTTGCAACATTCATCATTATTGTGATTGATCTTAGGATTTAGTTTAGAGTTGGATCTCTCTCAAACCTTATCTCTTTTGCTATTTATTTTGAATCTAGGTTAGTTTTAGGATTGAAAGCATCACCATATTGTTGCATCTGATGAAAGTATGCTTCCAGCATTTTTCATTTGTAAGGCCCCTTGTGATTACCAGCATTTTTACATATTATCTGAGTTGTTTATGCATTGTCAAGACCTAACATTAGAGACCTTGGGGTTATCTCTTGAGGATTGATGATAGAGATTTACCTTTCAAGAGAGATAGGATACTTGTATCTTGTCTAAGTTGTTGTGTAGAAAACACCATCAACACCACCCCTATTTTAGGGCCTCCTATTGTGTCCTCTCCCATCCCCTCTATTTTTGTTTAATCAATATGATTCTAATTTTGGCTCCCATTGTGAGTGTGAGTGCACCTGACTCTAAAAAGGTGTAGGTGTTTATCACTCCTTTCATTGAGCTACCACTTTTGATGTCCCTTCAAGATATCTCGACATTCCCTAAGCCTATGGACAGGTCGAACACCTTGGTGGTGTTTGCTGCAATTTTCTCCTCTTCCTTTGCACCTCTTGCCTCGTCTATGGGGAGTTCACACCCTCCAATGAAGCAAAAGGTGGAGGTTGGCCCTTCCAACAATGGGGGTTGTAAGAGTAACCCACCTTCTTTAGAGGGTGGTCTTGCACTAGCTTGTACTATCCTAGTGACGGAGCAAGTTTCAGCTTCCCCTGAGTTTGTCACTGCTCCCGAGTCAATCGGTGAGCCCAACAGTGAATCTCGGGTGCCATCCTCCCCATTCATTGAGGTAACACATGGAACTCTTGTAAAGTGCATGTTTAACTCTTTGGATGAGGTCTCGACCTTGTCAACAATCTTTGCAAAATCATTGACCATTGCTCCACAAGAGCCGAGCAGAGAAGACCTTATAGGGCCTTCTTCCTTGGTCCTTGTTGCAGGAGGGTCAGAAGTTCCTCCCCTTAACATTCCACCACTGAAGGCTCATCCGCCTTCCTTGTATAATGATCTAGATTGGGAAGTGGATGACCTCTTGGCCGATGAGTGTTAGGGGGGGCCTCTTCTTTACCTTTAGATTATGTGTGTGTTTTTTGTGATGTGTTCTTGGATGACCCTTGTCACCCTCATAGGTGCTTGGATACAAGAGTGATTATGTGTTGTAAACTTCCTCTATTTGTGGCATCATTCTTCCTCTATTATGTGCTTTGATTTTCAGAAAATTGGGGATGATGCAAAGTGTTGGGGGCATTTAGGCTTCCCTTTCATGTTGACCCAATTCTTTCTTTCTTTTTTCTTCTCATTCATTCTTCATATGATTTGATATAGTAAGGGGTTGATGATAGTTCATCTATATACTATTACTATACTTATATATATTTATGAGCAGCTCTGACCCTAAAATATCATATCACCCCAGTGTCCTCTATCTATGTTTTCATTGTTTATTTTTTTAGTCTTGTCATCTTTCTCTCTTCTTTGCTTGAGTTGTGATGTTGTGGTGCCTTTGTGCTGTCCCTCGTGTGTGTGACAACACCACCACAATAACATCTCACTATGTCCCATGGGCCACAACATCACTTTTTCATTCTTAATTTTCTCTCCTTAGGATGTTGTGTGCCTCTACGTTCAACACACACCACCCTAAGGGGGGGCTACCATATCAACTCTAATTTTCAGAAAATGCATTTGTTTCCAACAAATATTTTCTCAAAAAAAATTGAAAACCTTTTTCAAAAATTGCATTCTCAAGATGGACCCCTAGTGGAATGTGTTTCCTTCATCATGGGTTTGTAAAGAAAGAAATTGAAGAAATTTCCTATGAGGAGGGAGCAAATTTTATTGCAGGAGAAGCCTCAACCTTCCCCTCGTGAGGGGGCATTTTCTTCCATTAGAATTCCTTGATGAAGTGAACATCTTTCAAAAGGATTCCTTGATGTTGGATTGATTTGCAAAAAATATTCTTACACTTTCAAATAGCTCATCCCTTGAGTTGACCCCTCTTCTTTTGAAGGGTTCCTAAGGGACCCCTATGAAAGCCTTTCAATTTTTTGATTTTTTGTGTGACTGTCTGCTTGTTTTCCTACATGGCTTCTTTTTGTTCTCTGGCATGTTTTATCTACAGATTAACATGTTACTTTGTAGGTGTGCCTATGAAGCTGCTTTTCAATCCGACTTTGTGGAGTCCCCTTACATTGGGCTTCCTTCATGAGAGAGTACTTGGGGGAATGCCTTCTTTCCAGGTCCAAGGGCCTATGAATCACTTGCATCCTATGGGATTTTTCCATCATTGGTCTAAGAGTCCTCGGTGTACTTTGTGCAACTTCGTAGTTCTATGGAGCTACAGACTCCTTTTGTTCAAACCTCCTCAATAAAGAGTACCTGTGGAGTCCTTTGCCTACCATACACTTTTGAGTTCACCAGATTATGATATGTTTCCTTGATGTTTCACGTATACATTTCTAAATTTTTTATCTACTTTACCAAATGCTCATTGATATTTGTGCTCACTAAAGTAGGGGAAAAATGTATAGGAGTGAATTTGCACCCCTTTCATAAATTCCATTTTTGCATACCCTCACCCTAGAAAATAAAATCTGAAGGAAAAATTCCACATCACCCATCTAAAATGCATCCACTTGGCACGTGTTTTGTGTGTGGATGGGAGAATTTTTGTCAGGGAGGTGAAGTGTGATGCTCAGACATCTACGCGGTGTGTTGTTGTCCCTAACATATTCCTACCCTTGAGTCAATAGGGGTGTTACACTCCTCATTTGGGATGCTTTGTAACGGCTCTATGTGACCAACTGACCCAAAAATGGTTCATTTTGGCCTTCAAAGTGTAGACACGTAAAATTAGCATTATGCATTCGATCAAATTATCACTTGTCCATTCATCAGGGTAAATCAATTTCAATCTCCTAAGGTCATTCACTTAAATTGAATAAATTAACTTTATTTAATTTAAGCCTATTATTCCCTCTTTGATTAAATAAGCCAATCATTTATTTAATTAAATCTCAAATCATCATTCATCTCCCTTTGATTTGATTTAAATCCCTAAATCAAGTCAAATTGGTCAAAACATCTTAATCATCATCCTAGCTAATTAATCTTGATTAAATCTAATCTAATGCATGTCCCATCCTAACCACTTGCATTCTCTATATTTAGCCACTTGCACCAATAAATCAATTTATTGATTTATTAAAATCAACATTTTCACTCAACATGGAATATTCCCTAGGATTTGAATTCAAAAACAAGTGGACATGTACATCCAACAAGTCATTTATGAGCTCTTACATGGCTCTTACATGTCCCTTGCACAAGTCAAACTCAACATTTATTTCACAATTTGAATTCAAATTTCCCCCCTCTTGGGTACATTTCCCAAATCTTGCACATGCATCAACCACTCGCATGATGACAAGTGGCCTCTTCCTATTGGCCTATTTTTAGTCCCACATTGGTCCATTTTCAACATTCTTAGCATTTGAAAATCTTTAAATACAGGCTTCATCCTCAAGAAAATCCTCCACAATCACTCATGTAAAGTCACTCTCTTCAGGAGAACTAATTTTGTCCATTTATCATCTCCATCTTCATAGCAATTTCATCACTAGCTTATCTATCAAGGATTGGGAAAGGGCTATTTTCAACAATAGCACCAATCCACTATGAGATATAATTTGCTCCATGTTTCATTAGATGCTTTCAATTTATCTACTTAGATCTTTGTTGCTTTGATTGCATTATTAGCATGTGGAGTTATTTCATAGGGATGTTGATGATTAGTTTGGTTTTAAAATGCTATCCATATGCAGATTTTCACATCCACACAAAGAAATTCATTTCACACTCACTTCATCTCTTTCACATTCAATCAATCTCTCTAATAATTTCACTCCATACTTTTGGGATCTCTTGAGCATACTCTTGAGGCATTCTACTAGCATTTTCACAACTCCACTTGAAGCATTGCAACAGCTGGTTACTCCGTCAACTTCATCCTTGTATATGTTGCTCTACCATAGAAGCTACAAGCTAAGAGTCTTGTGAGACCTCCCTTCATCACAATTGCGGCTATGGGGACTTTTCCAAGTTTGTCACCTTGCATTCTCCCTTCATTGGCCTTGAGTGCCTTTGGGTGGAGGTGGTATAGCATCATTTTACTTTCACATTGTGATTTGATAGAGTATCTATTATCTTTTGTAGTGTTTAGGGCATTTATTTCTGTTTGCTTTATCATACTTTCTACTATGTTGTTTTTCTAGCTATCTGTGGAGGTGGAAACACCAAAGCAGGGGTTTGACTAAGGAAAACCCCTATACAACCCCATCAATTTTCCCCTCTTTCTTGTGTGTAGGTGAACATGTGTGTGGAGTTCGTTGGTGAAACAACACTTCAATGAGTTAATATTCATCTCCCTAGTTTTTATCTACTTACTTTATCATTTCCGTATTTACTTTTCATACTTTATCATTATGTTCTTTTCACTAAAATAAATTAGCTAGGCTATCAATAGGATTCTGGTATTTCTTTTTGTACTTTACGTTTTCTGGCCATACGAACGCCAGTGTGCTAGAGAGACGTCAATGTGTCACATTGTCATCCCATACCTACACTATCATCCTTGGGTAGAGCATTGTTTGAGGTGTAGTTTGGGCTCCAGAAACTAGTTCGTATAGCCCCAATAAAATATTTGAGTCTGTAGAGTGATAGAAGCACTCGAAAGTTCTCTTCATTCTCAATCCTCATCCCAAGACACTCATTAGAGTGAGGTAAGTTAGGGAATCCATCCACTCTCATCTCTCTGTGACTTGGAACCTTGATGTGGTTGGTCCCCCTCTCTTACAAGGGCCTAGTATGGACCCCCATGATCCGGCACTGACCCAACTATCAATTTTGGTTGTGCTCTAACCTATTGGGAAAATATGTCTCAAACTTTCAATTACATAAAGTATTGTTGATATGTCCGTGATGGAGAAGTGTGGGAGGGTTCCCCCCATGAGGGGTCCAAGTGGATCATCCCCTTGGTTGGGGGTCCAAGGGCTCAAGGGTAGTACCCCTGAAAGGAAAATTTTATTTATATTTTATTATTGTAAATCTAGATCGTTCATCATTAGGTCTCAAATCTAATGGTTGATATTTAATTTGCATGAGTTTCCCTATAAGGAAACCCTATTTTATGAGGGAATTGTATTATAGCTATGTGTTGTGATGTATTCTAAGATTTTGATAGTGGTCATGTTGCCTCTGGATCTCTAGTTGGTGATACTTCTATGACAAGCTTACTCTGCAAGTATATTGTAATCTTCATGATTTCTGAACAGTATATTGGGTGGCTTTTGGAGTGTGGGTTTTTTCTCCCAAAAGAGTTTTCCCCACGTAAATCATTATGTTGTGGTATCCATGATATTTATGTTTATTTATATTCAAGCTTTTTTAATTGTTAAAGATCTATAAAGTTTTGTATTATTCTCCTCTCAAGATTGGTGTAGGAAGTTTTTATGCTACCTTAGCTTCCTTACATAACCTTCTCTTGGTCAACACACCTTCATTCTAAAAATTAGATCATTGGAGATAAGAACAAAGTTTTTTTGACTAGGAGAAGGTTTGAAAGAACAAATGAGCAAGTAAACTTGTGTTTACTATCAAAGGTAGACCCCAAGAACTTTGTTGATGCCAACAAAGATGATGTTTGGATAAAGGAAATGGAAGAGGAATTTAATCAAAAAGAAAAGAATTAAAAATGGGATTTGGTTTATAGACCAATTGATTAGAATGTGATTGGAACTAAGTGGGTGTTTGGAACAAGCTAAATGAATATGGTGGAGTTGTAAGGAACAAAGATAGATTGGTATGCAAGGGATATTCACAAGTTGAAGGTATTTATTTTGAGGAGATTTTTTCTCTGGTAGCTATAATGGAGGAAATAAGGATGTTTCTTGACTTTGATGATCACAAGGTGATGCAAGAGAATCTACCAAAAACAACCAACATCAGGGGTACTTCTAACCCTAACTCAACTGAGAAGATCAAATTGAACAATCACCCAAAAATTCACTATTCATTTCACCAAATTCATTTATCTATCCATCAAGATTCTCTAGCCATTCACAAGGCTTTCAATCATCAGTTTCACAAAATTAGTATCCACACCATTCCTAGATACAAATGCAACTTAACCAACATCAAAATGATTGAAACCAATCTAAAATCATCATTAGCAATTCTAAACTAGTCAAACCATCTACTACTCACCAAGTTTCAACTTGTTTCATTAGGAAAAAAGACAACATTCACTCTACCTTTTTTTTAGAACCTTTTATCATCCTTTCAAAGCATTGTAATCATCATATTTAACTAAAACAAACCAAATAAACAACCATACAATTCTGATTTGTCAAACTCACAAACCCATACACACCAAGAACCTTATTCCCACTTGGCTAAGAAGCAACAAACCATCAAAACAACTAATTCAAGCTACAAAACTTTCTCTAGTCTCCCAAGACACTATGCTCATCATATTTTAATTGAAACAAACCAAGTATATACTCACAAAACATTGTTCCATTAGATCCATTGATTCTTGCAAGCTAATCGCCCTTTGCACATAGGATACCAATAAATCAAAATATCATATCATCAAGTTTTCTATCTAATATTCTCCCCAAACATTGATACATCACAAATCCAACCACTTTTATCTTTGTATTTATAGAATTACACATTCTTGCAATCTTAATTCCAAAACCCTTGTAGGATAGCAAGACAACAAATACGGGTATACCAATCAACCCATACTGAAAATCCAAAAGCTATTCACTAATCTAGGAACCCATTTTTTCCTAGTTTAACATATCTCAAAAGCAAATGCACTTGTTTTGGAAAATACATATGAATCAATAGACTACCCACTTGAACATGCACCAAATTAGGTCTATTTTGCATAGCATGTACCTTTGAATCAACTCAAAAACACTAAGTGGTCTTGGGAAGCATTAAAACAAGTCCCAAAACCTTAAAAACACCAACTCTCAGAAGTAAAAAGTCCCAATAATGCACTTAACACTTAAACCCATGTTTCTAGGCTTAAATAACACAAAAAATGAGGGTTTATTGAAATTAAATGTTGCAAACCTCCATATGCTCTGCCACCCCTTCAAACATGTTTATATATGTCTACTTATTCTCTAGAAATCAACTCCCAACATCATTGAATGATATTTCCACAAATACCAATTTGTAACCATTCACTTTCATGAGGAAAACTCTATTTTTATGTGAGGACAACAACCTTCAACCTCTAATCTCACCTTCCCCTGCATTATTCAACACAAACACACTATATACATCCTAAAATTAACCTACTCCACCCATTCCCAATGTCTAAAATGGTGGAGTAGTCATAAAATCCTATCTAGACTCTGAAAACCCCAATATTGGGTTGCAGACCAGTATGCAAAGATTGGACTCAAACTAATGATTTATTCAATCAAATGCCCTAAAAATAAATTCAATTTAAAGCTACTACTATGTACTACTTGAATCAGCAAGATTTTAGAGCCTTAAACCTCTATGTAGACCGTACAAACTAAAGAACAACTGGAAGGAACACTGAAATTCAAAAATAGGGTACTTTTATTTATGGTAATCTTCAAGAATACAAAAGATGATCTTTGGCTCAACTTCTACAAGATTTTATAGATGTTTTCCCAACCAATAACTACCTTTACAAATTCTTTCATCGACCTATCCCTTCAATTTTCCCACAAAGACTCTTCATCTTCTGATATTTTGCATTTTACATAATTGGCAACTTTTAGCATTTTTGCATATTTTTCTTTTTCCATCCTTTTACCCACCTAGTGACCTATTTATGACCTCAAATACATTATTTATGACCCACAAGACCTTTTTACAATGCTTTTACAATTTATAGTTCAATTTTTACAAATTTCCCAATTAAAGGCATCTAGTGAGGAAGGTGCTCCTGCACCACAAGGATTCCAAGGTCTATCAAATGAATATCAAGTTACCTTTCTTGAATGGTGATCTAGAGGAAGAGGTATACATTGAGAAATTAGATAGTTTCTAGTTACTAGAAGATTCAGATATGGTGTGCAGACTCAAGAAATCTCTTAGAGCCTTGTATGCTTGGTTGGATAAGTATTTACTTCAAAAAGGATTCAAGAACAGTACTACATATAGTAATCTTTATGTTAAGGTAGAGGAAGACAAGATTTTGACTGTGGTTGTATATGTTTATAATATCATCTTTGGTCGAGATGATGATATGTGTAAGAATTTTATAGAAGAGATGCAGAAAGAGTTTGAGATGTCCATGATTGGTGATTTTTCTTTCTTCCTTGGGCTTAAAATTATTCAACTAGATGATGGTATCTCTATTTCTTAGGTTAAGTATGTAAAGGAGAGGTTGAAAAAAAAATTCATGAAGGATTCCAAACCACTAAGTACTCCTATGGTAACCATTTGTCACTTGAGAAAGAATGATGAGTCACCTGAGATTGATAAGACTTTTTATAGTTCTATGATTGGAGGAATATTGTTCTTGATTGCTTCTAGACCCGATATTATGCATGTAGTATGTTTGGTTTCTAGATATCAAGCTAATCCTAAGAAAACTCATGAGAAACCAGTGAAAATAATATTCAAATATTTGAAGGGATCTCTAGATTATGGTTTATGGTACAAGAAGGATGATAATTTTTCTTTGAATGCTTATATTGATGCTGATTGGGTAGGATGTGTGGATGATCAGAGAAGCACTAGTGGAATTTCATTGTTCTTGAGAGATAGATTGGTCTCTTGGTTCAATAAAAAGCATGATTCAGTATCCCTATCCATAGTGAAAGCTAAGTATATTGTTGTAGCATTTTGCTACACTGAGGTGCTTTGGATGAAGCAATCTTTGAAGGACATAAAAGAGGTTTATGATGAACCTATTCCTATATTATGTGATAATACTAATGTAATTAACATTTCTTAGAATCTGGTGATGCATTCAAGGACCAAACACATTTTTATCTGACCTATCACTTTCTAAGTGAGAAGGCTGCAGACTAATAAGTCAAAATGGAGTATGTGCCTACTAAGGATCAAATTGTAGATATCTTCACTAAGGTTCTTTCAAAGGAAACCTTTGAGTATCTCTCCTTCTTCATGCTAGATGCATAATTGGTGCATCTGTCCAAGGGGAGTAATTCAAGATTTGTAATTCCACCTCCACTATCTTATAAAAGACCACAAGGTAACCATATCATTCAATTTGTTCCTTCGAAAGAAAAATAAATATTTAGGCCAAAACCTAAGATTTTGGTGGTCTCTCAATAATAAATGGCCCCTTTAGTTCTTCCTACAAATAAATAAAAGAGACCAATATTGGGAAAAACCTCACTTACCCCTTCACCAACTGAAATTTGTGTGAGAAGAAATAAAAGTGCAACAAGTGAATAAATGAAGACATCATACTATGGCTCATCAACTTGTTATAAAATGTGAAACTTAGCCTAATGATCATCCATCCATCCAACCCAATTCTAATGAAATACCTCCCACCCATTCATCCTTGTCATCATCTGACTCCATTGCACCACACTCACCAAACCATGAAGTTTAACCTTACCTATCCCAACCTAAGAAAATAATGTAGAGGTTCATATGAATGATAATGCTCACAATCATGTTGATAGAACTAATATGAAACCTATTGTGATACATTTATATAGAGATGAAGAAGATAAAACAAAATTAAAAAAAAAAGATCATAGAAAATTAGCTCTTATGTTTCCTAAATCAATGAATTTAGATGGGGGTAGCCATGATGATCCTCCTAATGAGAGTGACCCACCATGTGTTGAACCTGATGCTTCTCCTTGTACCTCACTTGTTGTAGTTCCTTTAGCATATTGTCTACCTTCAATTTATGATGAGAAATATTGGGATGTAAATGTTTTTCTTTAGATTGACTCGCATGTATAGTACCCATTTTGTGTCTTTGTGTGTTTTCTTGCATGTGATGTGATCTCCCACAATATAGTTCTTGATGTGTATTTATGTTTATTAGTTCTCTTTGGATGATCCTTGTTGTTCTTGTTAGTATAAGGATACAAATAAAATGAATCGATTGTAACACTCATCTATTTGTATCTTTTTTCATCTTTATGTTGTGAACATCTTTCTCTAGTGTTTTCTTTTCAGAATGTTGCAAAGTTTTGAGGCATTTAAGTCTCTTCCATGTTGAACCAAAAGAAATTATGTTTTCTTCATGTGTCATTCTTGCATTATGTTCATAGTTCCACAAGTATTTGAGGAATTATGTTTTGATTATATGGGAAAAATGGGGTTTTAAGGGACCCGAAACCCTTTACAACAAAAGATACAAAATATTGCAAAAAAAACTACTTCAAAACAAAACTAGAAGCATAACAAAAGCCAAAAAACAAGAAAAAAAGGGTTTTGAATGATAGATAAAATAGTCAGCTAACAACAACACCCAACAACATCAAAGCAAAAAATAGGAAATAAACCGAGACCCAACAAGAAACATACAGTAACTAAGAAGAAATCCAAACACTAATTCAAACTTCTCAAGGTGTTGGCCACCTCAAGCTCCTAGATTTTGTGCTTTTCAATCATGTCCAGTAGCTCCTTCTTCTCAACATCAAAGGAATTTCTCCATTCAGTTGACCCTCTAACAACAGGGCCCTTGTCATCATCTTTTGCACCTTTTTTTCCTTTTCCTTTAACCGAGTGCTCTTTCTCCATTAACTTAGAAAAATAAACTTGGTTCTCCCTGAGCTCACTTATCTTTCTGAATAAGACTTCCAATGAGTCTGCACTATTCTTCATAGAGATGTGACATTCCTGAAGAAGCTTCTTTATATCTACATTCATTCCCAAAACCTTGGCTTCCAAACTAGCCAATCGATCTTCACACAAAGATTTGAAGTCAAGGAAAGAACCCTCAAGGTCCATTATTCTATCAATCAAATGTTTGACACTAAAACTTTTGAAACATTCTTCATATTCTCCTTCAAACCTCTAATTTTATAGTTAATCTTATTGAACTCCTAAAGAGTCCATTTAGCTAACTTAAAAGTTCCAGTGGCCCTAGCCCTAGCCATATCTAGCAATTCAAACATAGACGTAGAATCATAATTGAGGTAAGAAAATTCCTCGAAGAGGGGATTTACCTTCAAAGGCTTTGGTTTAGCTCTCTTCTTCTCAGAATCCTCCTCATCTTGACCCTTATTCTCCTCATCCAACTCCACATTGGGCGAGTCCTAATTTGGGGAGTCCTCAATAGCCACCACCTTTTCACTAGAATCCTTGCCCTCACAAGACACTTTGGGGTCCTTTGCCAACACTTTTGAAGCCTTGTACTTCAAGTTGGAAATACACTTAGATGACTTCCTCAGCTTGTCCTTGTCCTCGATACCTAGAACATTATCCTGTAACTCCACCTCAATACCACCACCTATGGTTTCACCCTAGCCAACTTCCAACTCATTCCTGGGAGGGGAACCATCTGAGCCCACCTTCGTGTCCTCGCTTTCAGAAAAAACAAGGTGTTTGGCTGCCTTGTTTCTCTTAGAACTACCCAACTTCCTCTTCTTCAAATAAGTAGTCATAGGGGCTGGGGACACATCCTCTTCCTCTTCATTCCATTCCTCATCATCTTCCATACTAAAATTCAAGCCCGACAAACCAAAAACATCACTCAAAGTCTTC
>VDFB02101116.1:0-18828 GCA_007258455.2 Sequoia sempervirens
TAATTCTAGTAGTGGTGGAAATGAAATGTTCAATTGAACATACAAGGAGTATAAAAAATAAGTACATATAATGAAAAATAAATATCTAAGATATATGATAATAAGATGGGACATTTTAATAGAAACTTTGTAGTAGTCCACGAAATATACAAAATTAAGATATAGTGATAAACTTAAAATTAGGGATATTATTAAGGGTTCCATGTTTGAAGGTGATATAATGTAAGTTTATTAAGTGAATCTGCTAGGATAAAAATAAACCTAGAATCTATAGTATGTGCTAGATTACCAACTAAGATTTAAGGTTTCTATTACTAATGATCCCATGTGATGGCACAAAAGTTAAAGTATTTGAATTTAAAAAATCTGAAATGCTTCTTAACAATCTTTAGGATGGTATTTGTAGTTAAATAAAACATGTTATCTCCAAGATATTACAAGTTTAAACATTAAGAGAAGGCCTTACTGACCTTAAAAGTTGTAAGACTATTGAATTGATACCACACAAAATAAAATATCATTATAGAGGATTGGACATGAAGACCATTTAGTCAATAATTGCACTGGAGATGCAATAGCAAAACCCATTTGCACTATTGCATAAACAAATTGCAATAGCAAAACCCATTTGCACTATTGCATAAACAAATTAAAAAGAGTGCTGCCTAAGTACACAGGCTACAGGCCGTGTTATTCACTATGGCAGAGTCATTCCTTCATCTCATCGTTGCTTGAATCTGGGTTGATTGTTGAGTTTTTGTGAGTGAAAACTGACAAGTGACGGGCACCATGTAAAAGAGCCCAATGGATTTTCCTTACGCGGTTTCTTCCCTTCAAGACTTTTAAAGATAAGATGGAACTATTACCATGAGAATAGTGTCTCAAGGAAAACGTGTACCTGAAGATTCTTCTTGACTGCCATTTCGATTTGTACTCCATTGAAATCCAGATTTTATAGTTATTCACTCCAGCCAATTACGCGTCTCTATGTGCACGGATTTCTCATATGGGTGATGTTGATCACTTCAGTTTTTATTTGAAATTAAATTTTATGAATAGATAATGTATTTATTAACACTTTTATATATATTTGTATAAAGGGTGGGTTACTTAAATAATATTATATATAAAAACACATTAATTTGGATCATTAAATAAATAAATTTTTGGTATTGAAATAGTTTTTATTTTTGAAATATTATTAGAATGAAGATTGTAATAATGTATTTTAACAGGAGAAAAAATTCACTTATTCATTTTTTTCAATCAATTTGTATTTGTTACATGCAAATAAATTCACTTTCTCATTTTTTTACTCCTCTTATAATAATTTCAATTTCTTGTTAATTTAATGTATTATGTCAACTAATATATTAATTAAATCATATTTAAATATATTATTATACAAATACAATACAATATACAATATAATTATATTTATTTTAATTATTATAATCAATCATATAATATTAACATATTAATTATATTATTAATATTTGTTACAATACATTAAAATATTTGCATAATTTGTGAAATAATTCCCTTAAACATATACATTTTTAGAGAGCTATAAATGTATAATTTGTGCATCAAAATTTTTATTCCAACCACATTTTTGGGATGAATAGTTAGTTTTTCCCTATCCAAAGTAAAATGTTGACTTAATTACTTTGCAATACCAAAAATAATAATTATAATAATCTAATCTCAAACTTTATTACCTATTCTTAATAAAACATTGAAACCATGTTTAAAGACTAGTCAAGGACTTGGTATGGACAATTGATGATATTAGATAGTTAATTAATTATTTAGCTTCTATATAACAAATATGGTGTTCTCATGAGTTTAATTCATATACTTGAATATGCCATTTGTAGATTAGTCATTTCATTTAGGACACTCTAATCAAAGTGGCTCTAAAGCATAAGGGAGAAAGGGCATGTGTAGGCAATTTTTATTAATAATCTTATGTGGTATAATGCCAGGATTGAAGATTTATATGTACTTCAAAATATGAAAATAAATAAAAGAAAGAAAATGAAAAAAATACAAAATAAGAGATAATATAATTTGAAATACGCTACAAGATAGAGTCATAATGAAAAAGATGGAATGTGCTTTGCTAGGGTTTTTTCCTTTGTCTACATAACTTGGCTTTCCCTTGTGGTTTTTCCTTATGTCATACCACATTTATTGCAAGATTTTTAAGCCTCTCTTTATATGGCCTCAACTAGTTTCAACCTAGAAGTTCTTGTGGGTGTTGATGGTTTGGTGACTCTTAATCATGGATCCTCTAAACAAGAATCCTCCCAAAAAATTTGTGTCAAAAGTATTCAATGAGACATGTCTACTGAAACTCCAATAGATGTCATTCTACTCATATCTAAATTCGATAGTGCATGTAAATGGTTAGAGCACCATACTCTTATTATTTATTTTGTGTGGAGAACTCCAATTAAAAGCATGCAAAGGGATTGGGTTGTCAAATATTAGACCCCGCATGGGGTTTTCCTAGATGTTGTTCAAAACCTCCTAAGGGGTTTTATATTTTCTATAAATTCTTAAGGTCAATCATGCCCAAGCTATTCTTTAGCATGGCCCATGGTATGTTTGGTCATCTCTATTGGTATTGCAACCATGGATCTAATATTTTTCTATCTCAAATGATAAAAATCTTTGTGTGCATGTGTGACTTGAATTTCCTTGTCTCCCCTTGCCTTGTTATACTTTTTTTTCAAGTTATTGTGTGCTCTGTAAGGAAGGTTGTTTACATTGATCTAGATCATTTGTATCAAGCCCACCCTTAGAAATGGGTTTGTGTAAAGGTGGATTTGTCTAAATACTTGAAAGAGGTGATAGATATGCAAATTGGAAATCTTCATCACTCTCAACAAGTCTCATATTTAAAATTATCTAATAATTACTTTAGATATCAATCCTCTAAGAACAAAATTAAGGATCTCCCTTTGGCAACACCTAGAGTTAAGTCTCCACTCCAGGTTTCTGAATCTCCTCATTCTTCTAAGGCTACCACTTGAAAGGACGAAGATAAATGGAAAATAAATACTAATCGAAGAGGAAAATCCACCTTTGTTGTTGGTACCCAAAATAAATCTCAACATTCTTTGACTATTATACAAGCACAACCCATTATTTCAAAACCTATTTATAAGGGAAAGGAATTTATGGTCACTTCAACTAACCTTCTTGCTCATCCAGAGTAGTCTCAAATGCCTCAAATAGCAACAATGCTTTCATCACAATTAGAATTTCCAATGCATCCTTTCACATCACTAAATACCTTGCAACATTGTTGTAGCCCTCTCGAGCACATGGAGGATGGTGAGTTTTTTTAGTAGAAAAAAATAAATTTCAAATTCATCATCCAGCTAGGCTCCATCTCATCATTTTTTATCAAAATATTTCTTTTCCACTTTGGATGAGTTCGACAGATTGTAACCGCCGTATGTAACAAACCCCAAAGGACAACTAAGGCAACGATTACCACCAATTTTTTTTTTAAAGTAAAACTAACATGCATGAGATGCACAAAAGTTATGACATGAACATTCATTTAAACAAACCCAATATCATTTACGTCCCTTGGGGTACACGAGGATACATTACGAAACTTAATGCCATACATCAATGATAAAGAATGAAAGCCAAATCTAATCCATGACGAAGCATATATATAAACCATCAATAAGAACCATTCACTTAAATAAATACAATACTTTGAATAACGTCCGATATGGATCCATATCCACACAAGGTTCACTAATGATAAATATTACATCACATCCTTTTCATTACTTTACACTGTTCAAGTCTTACAATTATATAAACATATTTCCCAATATGAGCAGGAACCACATAACAAGATAAGATGATACATCAGAAAGATAATAACCAAGTAATGTAACTGGCTCCAAGACAAATACAACTCTGGAGTCGCTACAATGGCACCAATCTGCACCTCTCGATCCTTGACTGGGGACCCAATGGGGTGCTTAGCACGTTCCACCCGACCACGTGGGTCCGAAGACCCACCCCCCGTGCTAAGGAGCTGACAAGAAGAGACCTCAACCAAGAACATCCAAACAGGGAACCACAAGACTCAACATCATACAAAGGTATCATGAAACTCACGGATTACAATGACATAATCAACAACATTCATGAGTCAACAAAATCAAATGAAACTATGAAACTCATCACATTTAACCCAAGCAACAACAATTAAGAAAGTCACCAAAGAGCATCCATAAATCATTTCCACAAGAATCTGAAACAACATAAAGACTACAATATCCAGAGGCGACAAGAAACAAGAACAAGGGTGTCTAGTCAGGAGGGTCATCGCATAGCTCTCATGGGATCCCCTGGCACTTCCTCCAACCGAGGCGCCGGCACCCATCTATGGATTCCCTAGCCCTCGAAAACAACATAAAGATACAATAACTAGAGGCAACTACAACCAAGCACAAGGGTGTCAAGTGGAGAGTGTCATCGCATAGCTCTCATGGGATTCTCCTGGCCCTTCCTCCAACTGAGGCGCCGGCACCCATCTATGGATCTCCTGGCCCTTCCTCCTAGCTGAGGCGCCGGCACCATAGGGTAGCTAATGCGGAGCCGATAATCTCTCGAGAGGACGAGACTATGACTTTTCCGACCACGGCCTTCTCGGTCTATCACTAGTCTATGGTAGCCCTAGTGCATAGCCAAGGAATCCAATGTTTTATTATCTTGTGTTTTTTAAACTACCCAACCCTCTAAATTCTATTGTTTAGGTTATCACTTGTTTAACTACTCTTTCGTGGGTTATCTTGAGCCCTTCCTCATCCCGAGGCACCGGCGCCCACGAAGAGCCACTCTCCCTATGACCCCTAACATATCTCAAAGCAAGCAAGGGTTGTACCGTAACTGAAAAACAAATAATCTCAAGACCAAACTACGTGAGGCATTAACCATCTCGCTATAACACATAATCAATGTCTCAACAATTCCATGTACAACCCTTTTAAAATCACAATATCAAAACACTTGCCACATCAAGGGCACATAAAAAGAGAAAATCAACTGATAATAATCTCAAGCCTCCGGAAGCCAAGGAACGACAATCCACAAACAAGGGAAACAATGAAGCAACAAAAGTAGTCAACCGATTCTCACTCAACTTAAAAATCAACCCAAACAATCAACACAACAAAACATCAAATCAACCATAGTTAATCAAGCTCAAATTAAGTTCCAAATCAAATCCAAATCTAGAAACAACCATCTGGGCATCTAAGGGAGACCTCAATTTTCTCCTCTCAAGATACCCTTACAGTTGGCACACAAATTACCTTCAGCAAATTCAATAGACATGACAACATGTAGCCATTAACAACCCACATTCACAATACGAAAACCAAACCACTCGAACAATCAATTCATTCATACTCACAAGATATCGAAATACAATCTCATTTCCTAATAAAAAAACCACGAAGTAAATTTCCTCTTTACACACCTATAACCTTACCGATATTAAACTCATACCTCTCTAAATAATTCAATTCAATATCTATTTTCAATTAATTATACATTATAGACAATTCAAATTCCAACTTAATTCTACTTCAATTCTTTCGTAAATAGAATATAAGCAATTTAATAATTTAAATGCCTTGAAAACTTAATAAGAAGAGTGAGTTATACAAGTATAGGTTTTATAAAGGAAATACCAACTAACTAAAACTAATTTAATATAGAAACATAGAAAATTATGGCTTTACAAAAGAATAGAGGGGGGATTCCATTATTAAGACTATAGATTTCCAAACTCTATCACTAGCATTAACATATCCTTTCACTTACAATCATGAGAACTAATAATAATATAAAAGAATATCACAATGATTGTCCTTTAATTATGTCCTTTAATTATAACCAAATTATACTTACTTACATTCCTACATCCATATGTATACCCACATAAATGTAAATATTCATATATATATATTTTGGTTTGTATAAATTCGAAAGGAAAATTACCTTAGAGTTATTAACTTATACATATCAACTGCCTTCTATAAATATAATACAAACAGACCGAATACCATCAAGCTCCAAGTTTGGCCAGGTGCAAGGGAAGATCAGCTGAGAGAAGCGAATCCTTTATCCTTTTAAGCAGGGACGGTGTTCAAGTGATGGTTATAGGTGATGCTAAATGAAACAATCTAAAAAGGTTTGCACATTATGAGATTTCAAGAAAAAACAATTGGCAGTCAGGAACCAAAGAACTAAATAACAGAGAAATGTTTGAAAGGTACAAAAGTTGCTTAAACACGGATGCAAAACGTGATAGCACTGGACAAGGCACAAGGAAAGCTTGACAAAATGCCAAAAGAGGACTCATCTCAAGGAATAAAATGATTACATGAAAAGAACGAAATAGAATTGATGAAGTGAAGGTGTTGGCAGGGCTCTACTCAATTTTCCATTAAAATCAGGTGCTTCAGCTGCGATAGGTTGACAAGGAATCAGAGAGATTATTTAAACCCTACAACATTCTATTTTCAACTACTGCAGATGTGAAAAAGTTGCCAAAGGAGACATAGGTATTTTAAACCTTTACACCCTACCCTGTTCAAGTGTGTTGTTGTGACAGCTTGCAAATAGAATCAGAGATTTTATTTAAATCTATACACCCTACCATGTTCAAGTGTGCCATTGTGACAGCTTGACAATGAAATCAGAGAGATTAAATTAACCTTTAAACTTTCCTTAAGAAGAATTCATTTTCTCTCCTAGTCTTTAGGCTTTAGAAAGGAGAAACCTACCTTTTATCCACTCAAAATAAGAAGGCATGTGAAGATATGTAAACTGAAAATAAAAAAAATAGCTACTATCCTTAGAGAGATGTGAACCGTTTCTATTATTTAAAAAAGGATACGTTATTTTGAGGAAGATATGGGTGATGCTAAAAGAAACGAGCTAAAAATAGTTCATTGGGAGAAAGGAACGACTAAGGCTCGCCTATGGCAACAACAAAGCTCGTTTCAAACACAGTTGCCCCCAATCCACAATGGATGCATCAATGGACGTATATTTGAGAGGAGATGGGCACGATCCAAAAGAAAAATTTACACAAATCCCTGATTGCCAATTTTTAGTGATGGCCATAAAAAAATGCATGACTACTGTGTATGAGGTAGCTCACATCTAGATAAGAGGAGTTCAATGCTAATATAGGCGAAATTGGCTTGGCAGAAGAAGACGGAAAAGTATGATCAGATTCTATGCATGAATTTAGTGAGCAATGAGAAAAGTGTAGAGAAACCGCAAAAGAACGTTCTGGTTATCTTTTTGTATTTACATTCGTCCTCAAATTTGTTACAAGGGAAATTGTTCAATGAGGTGTGAACCATTCTTATGATTTACATTAGATTTGTCATTCTAAAGGAGGCGATAGGTGAAGTAATAATAATGATCAAAATAAAACTAGGACTATAATGTGTGCATGCACAATGTGTGCGAATTGAAAGAGTCTCAGATAAAGAAGGAATTCACGCCAAGAAACCACTAGATCAGGAACCTTAGTGGAGGCCCAACGATTAGGAAAGCATGGAGGCCTGAGAGAAGAACTTGCATGGCCAAGTGAGTTGGTATGGTAGCACCAAGTTGTGCCGGTTATATGCAGAAAACAAATGAATCAGATAAAGGACAAAGGAAATTCATTGAATCATGATTAGTTATACAGCAGAACCTACAATAGAACGATAATCTGGGTTCCAGAAAATGAAATAGTTTAGACCCCAGACTGGATGTTTTACTAAAGTCATAATAGGTACAATAATAGACATACACGAATTCCCGAATTAAGAGATAACAACAAGAGCATTTACCATGTCAGAAGAATACTACCAGGGCACATAGGGTGGTATCTTGTTGAAAGTACCTAACATAAATAATAAAAAGAAGAATAAGGTAATTCAAAGATAGGAATGAACTTGGCTAATTCATTTCCATGCAATGTCCCTAGCGATATGCCCAGATGAACATAGAGCCCTGCCATTAAAAGCAAAATCAGTACTCTCACCAACCATCCCTGTAACCAAATAACCTTCTTCCAAATAGCAGGTGATTCCCCTGTATTTCCTCTAAAATCCAAGCCCCCCAAAAGCCCATCCTCCGTTCCTCCTCCTTTTCAAAACATGACCATCTATCGAAAATCAAAACCACCAGTTTCCCATCGAGATTCCGTTTTTTGCTGTGCATGCGCACACACTTCTTTTTGTTTTGTTTTGTTTTTATCTTTTTCTTTTGTTTTGTTTTTTTTTTGTTTTTGTTTCTTATATATATATATATATATATATATATATATATATATATATATATATATATATTTGAGTTAGAAATCTTATCCTTTTATTTATTTTAATACGGTAATTAAAATAATTATCTTTTCCCCCATGTTTTGTTTCTATTTTCACTAGCTTTGAAATCTTTATCCCTTTTATTTTAAAATTACATTATTTAATTTTAATCATTAAAATAATTAACCACATTATCTCTTCTAAATTATTAAATAATTAATATCATCTCAAACATGCTTCTTTTAGTTATCATCAATTTAGGTTTCTTTTCAATCCTTTTAAATCAATTAATTCAATTACTCCAGGCTAATCGATATCGCTAAATCACCTAATTCAAATTCCCATAACCATATGAATCGAGAAACACAATGTGACAACATAATTCTCAAACGAACATATTCAATAACAACATGACCGCACAACAAACCACTTACTTGAATAATAGTGACGACCAAAACAGAGGGCACTACATCCTCCCCCCCTTAGGCATCGACTTACTCCTGGAAGTTGAGCTCAAGCACAAACCGTAAACTAAAAATAATCTTAACAATTATAAGCACAATCACACAATAACAAAATCACCAATTAAACACCGTCAAGTAAGCCAGGAAAATTAAACAATCCAAAAATAAGGAAATGATACCAAAATGAAAGTGGTGACGGAGTTGCACCCAAAATGACTTGCCAAACACAAGGACGGATGATGAACCAGGTTGGGGAAACTTCTTGTCAGCTCCTATTTTCCACATCAGACCCATTGGGTGTTTAGGATGCTCGCCCTTTCTTGACAATGCAGGTGGAGTCAAGGCTTAGTTCCTGTAATCCTGCATACAAACAAACATTGTGCACAACATATATATATCAAATCAACCTAGTGTAGAGGGAATTGCAATGTTGTATGCCTCTCACAAATGAGTGATATGACATCATCCTTCTAACACACTATCATCAATGAAACATCATAAATGATCATTAATACAATTACTAATCAAATGAAAACATTTTATTAAGTCCAGATGCTAAACATAACCAATTAATTACCTTCATCCTCGAGAATTGAAATTGACCACCTAAAAATCATAAACTAAGGTGGAAACATAACACATTAGTACTAAACATTCAAGAGGATTCTTCACCCTCGCTATGCCACATTTCCATAAAACGCAACATAATTATCCACACTAGCACATATTCTCATTAAACATCATCATTTTCACACAAAACACTCTACTTCAATCATTATTCAACACCACATCTCACAACAATTTCAACAAAAGACAAAATTTCACACCTTCACAGATTCAGGAAAAACATAATCCATCACTCAAGGCCAACAAAAGGAAAATTCCATGCACACATGACATATTCGCACACAAAAAATTCACATCACTTGAAACTACATCATACAATGATACAAGGGTTCATAGTGCATCCCTGACAGGAAGGATATCGGTGCATTGCACACTACACCAAGGGTCCTATCCTTTCCCATTAGTTTCCTGCACCCTTGCCCTAAGACCGGCTAACAGAGGAAACTTAGGTTCACAACAAACACAACAAAAACATGAAATTCTAGACTCTAGGGGCTAAACGCAAGGTTACATAGTGAGCACACATAGTGCCCAGTGTATGAACCTACGCTGTGATACCATGTTGTAATGCCCTGTCGTGCGAACCCCAAAGGACAACTAAGGCAACGATTACCACACAATTTTTTTTTTTTAAAAGTAAAACTAACATGCATGAGATGCACAAAAGTTATGACATGAACATTCATTTAAACAAACCCAATATCATTTACGTCCCTTGGGGTACACGAGGATACATTACGAAACTTAATGCCATACATCAATGAAAAAGAATGAAAGCCAAATCTAATCCATGACGAAGCATATATATAAACCATCAATAAGAACCATTCACTTAAATAAATACAATACTTTGAATAACGTCTGATATGGATCCATATCCACACAAGGTTCACCAATGATAAATATTACATCACATCCTTTTCATTACTTTACACTATTCAAGTCTTACAATGATACAAACATGTTTCCCAATATGAGCAGGAACCACATAACAAGATAAGATGATACATCAGAAAGATAATAACAAAGTAATGTAACTGGCTCCAAGACAAATACAACTCTGGAGTCGCTGCAACGGCACCAATCTGCACCTCTCGATCCTTGACTGGGGACCCAATGGGGTGCTTAGCACGTTCCACCCGACCACGTGGGTCCGAAGACCCACCCCCCGTGCTAAGGAGCTGACAAGAAGAGACCTCAACCAAGAACATCCAAACAGGTAACCACAAGACTCAACATCATACAAAGGTATCATGAAACTCACGGATTACAATGACATAATCAACAACATTCATGAGTCAACAAAATCAAATGAAACTATGAAACTCATCACATTTAACCCAAGCAACAACAATTAAGAAAGTCACCAAAGAGCATCCATAAATCATTTCCACAAGAATCTAAAACAACATAAAGACTACACTATCCAGAGGCGACAAGAACAAGAACAAGGGTGTCTAGTCAGGAGGATCATCGCATAGCTCTCATGGGATCCCCTGGCACTTCCTCCAACCGAGGCGCCGGCACCCATCTATGGATTCCCTAGCCCTCGAAAACAACATAAAGATACAATAACTAGAGGCAATTACAACCAAGCACAAGGGTGTCAAGTGGAGAGTGTCATCACATAGCTCTCATGGGATTCTCCTGGCCCTTCCTCCAACTGAGGCGCCGGCACCCATCTATGGATCTCCTGGCCCTTCCTCCTAACTGAGGCGCCGGCACCATAGGGTAGCTGATGCGGAGCCGATAATCTCTCGTGAGGACGAGACTATGACTTTGCCGACCACGGCCTTCTCAGTATATCACTAGTCTATGGTAGCCCTAGTGCATAGCCGAGGAATCCAATGTTTTATTATCTTGTGTCTTTTAAACTACCCAACCCCCTAAATTCTATTGTTTAGGTTATCACTTGTTTAACTACTCTTTCGTGGGTTATCCTGAGCCCTTCCTCATCCTGAGGCGCCGGCGCCCACAAAGAGCCACTCTCCCTAAGACCCCTAACATAAACCAAACTAGGCAAGGGTTGTACCATAACAGATAGAACAAATAATCTCAAGACCAAATCACGCGAGGCATTAACCATCTCGCTATAAACACATAATGAAAGTCTCAACAATTCATGTACAACCCTTTTAAAATCATGATATCAAAACACTTGCCACATCAAGGGTACATAAAGATAGAACATCTACTGACATTAATCTCAAGCCTCTGGAAGCCAAGGAACGACAATCCACAAACAAGGGAAACAATGAAGCAACAAAAGTAGTCAACCGATTCTCACTCAACTTAAAAATCAACCCAAACAATCAACACAACAAAACATCAAATCAACCACAGTTAATCAAGCTCAAATTAAGTTCCAAATCAAATCCAAATCTAGAAACAACCATCTGGGCATCTAAGGGAGACCTCAATTTTCTCCTCTCAAGATACCCTTACAGTTGGCACACAAATTACCTTCAGCAAATTCAATAGACATGACAACATGTAGCCATTAACAACCCACATTCACAATACGAAAACCAAACCACTCGAACAATCAATTCATTCGTACTCACAAGATATCGAAATACAATCTCATTTCCTGATAAAAAAAACCACGAAGTAAATTTCCTCTTTACACACCTATAACCTTACCGATATTAAACTCATACCTCTCTAAATAATTCAATTCAATATCTATTTTCAATTAATTATACATTATAGACAATTCAAATGCCAACTTAATTTTACTCCAATTCTTATGTAAATAGTATGTAAGCAATTTAATAATTTAAATGTCTTGAAAACTTAATAAAAGGAGCGAAAGTTTTATAAAGGCAATAGCAACTAACTAAAACTAATTTAATGTAGACAAAGAAAATTATGGCTTTTCAAAAGAATAGAGGGGTGATTCCAAAATTAAGACCATACATTTCCAAGCTCTATCACTAACTTTACCATATCCTTTCACTTACAATCATGATAACTAATATTAATAAATATAAATAAATATCATAATAATTATCCTTTAATTACAGCCACATTGTATTTACATACATACAAACATCCATATATATACCCACATAAATATAAATATTCATATATATATATATATTCAGGTTTACTTAAATTCGAAAGGCAAATTACTTTAGAGTTATTAATCTATACATATCAAATGCCTTCTATAAATATAATACAAGCGACTCAAATAACATCGAGCTCCAAGTCTGCCAAGATGCAAAGGGAAATCAGCTGGGAGAGGCAACTTACCATTTTAAGCAGGACGATGTTCAAGTGATGGTTATAGGTGATGCTAAATGAAACACCTAAATAGGTTTGCACATTAAGGAAATTTCAAGCAAAAACAATTGCAGTCAGGAACCAAAGAACTAAATAACAGGAAATGTTTGAAAGGTACAAAAGTTGCTTAAACACGGATGTAAAACGTGATAGCACTGGACAAGGCACAAGGAAAGCTTGACAAAATGCCACAAAGAGGACTCATCTCATGGAATAAAATGATTACATGAAAAGAACGAAATAGAATTGATGAAGTGAAGGTGTTGGTAGGGCTCTACTCAATTTTTTGTTATAATCAGGTGCTTCAGCTGCGATAGGTTGACAAGGAATCAGAGAGATTATTTAAACCTCTACAACATTCTATTTTCAACTACTGCAGATGTGAAAAGTTGCAAAAGGAGATAGGTATTTAAAACCTCTACGGCCTTCTGTGTTCAAGTGTTGCATCTGTGAGCGGTTCCAATAGAATTCAGGGAGGTTACATAAATCTATACACCCTACTTTGTTCAAGTACGCCGCTGTGATAGCTTGACAATGAAATCAGAGAGATTAAATTAACCTTTAAACTTTCCTTAATAAGAATTCATTTTCTCTCCTAGTGTTTAGGCTTTAGAAAGGATAAACCTACCTTTTATCCACTCAAAATAAGAAGGCATGTGAAGATATGTAAACTGAAAATAAAAAAAATAGCTACTATCCTTAGAGAGATGTGAACCGTTTCTATTATTTTAAAAAGGATATGTTATTTTGTGGAAGATATGGGTGATGCTAAAAGAAACGAACTAAAAATAGTTCATTGGGAGAATGGAATGACTAAGGCTCACCTATGGCAACAACAAAGCTCGTTTCAAACACAGTCGCCCCCAATCCAGAACGGATGCATCAATGGACGCATATTTGAGAGGAGATGGGCACGATCCAAAAGAAAAATTTACACAAATCCCTGATTGCCAATTTTAGCGAAGGCCATAAAAAAAATGCATGACTACTGTGTATGAGGTAGCTCACATCCAGAAAAGAGGAGTTCAATGCTAATATAGGTGAAATTGGCTTGGCAGAAGAAGATGATAGAGTATGATCAGATTCTACGCATGAATTTAGTGATGAGCAATGAGAAAAGTCACGAGAATCATAGAAAAGAACGTTCTGGTTATCTTGTAGTATTTACATTCGTCCACAATTTTGTTACAAGAGAAATTGTTCAATGAGGTGTGAACCATTCCTATGATTTACATTAGATTCGACATTCTAAAGGAGGCGATTGGTGAAGTAATAACAATGATCAAAATAAAACTAGGACTATAATGTGTGCATGCACAAGGTTTGCGAACTTGAAAGAGTCTCAAATAAAGAAGGAATTCACGCCAAGAAACCACCAGATTAGGAACCTTAGTGGAGGCCCAAAGATTAGGGAAGCACGGAGGCGACGCCTGAGAGAAGAACTTGCATGGCCAAGTGAGTTGGTACGGTAGCACCGAGTTGTGCCGGTTATATTCAGAATACAAATGAATCAGATAAAGGACGAAGGGAATTTATTGAACATGATTAGTTATACAACAGATGCTACAATAGAACGATAATCTGGGTTCCAGAGAATGAAATAGTCCAGACCCCAGACTGGATGTTTTACTAAAGTCATAATAGGTACCATAAAAGACATACACGAATTCCCTAATTAAAAGATGACAACAAGAGCATTTGCCATGTCAGAAGAAGACTACCAGAGCACTTAGGGTGGTATATTGTTTGAAAGTACCTAACAAAAATAATAAAAAAAGAAGATAATTCCAAATAGGAATTAACTTGGCTAATTCATTGCCATGCAATGTCCCTAGCGACATGCCTAGATGAACACAGAGCCCTGCCATTAAAAGCACAATCTGTACTCTCACCAACCATCCCTATAACCATTAACCTTCTTCCAAATAGCAGGTGATTCCTGGTATTTCCTTTGGAATGCAAAGCCCAAAAGCGATGATAATTTCCTCCCCTCCCATTTCCAAAACCCCCTATATAAATTCCAAAACATGACCATCTTTCAAAAATCAGAATAGCGAGTTTCCCATCGAGATTCCGTTTCCAACTGTGCATGCGCACACCTTTTTGATTTTTATCTTTTACTTTATTCTTTTTCTATCTTTCCTTTCTTTTCTTTTCTTTTAAATTTGTTGTCCTTATCTTCATTCGATTTGGTATTCCATTTTAACATTTAATTTCCTTATACTATTTTCCCATCTTTTGCATTACTAATAAATCTCAACCTTAAATAACAAAAGTCAATAATTGTGATTATTATTACTACTTTATAACCTAATAATTAATAATTAATAACTTTATATCTTAAATCAATTTATAATTTAATAATTTATTTAATTCTAGGCTACACTCACATTAAACACCCAAAACAACATAATCCATTTAATTATAATTTTTCCTTTAATTTAGAATTAATTTATGTTTTCTATTATCAATTAAATTTAACTGAATTGATTAATCAAGGCTAAACATAATATCAATTTTATCACCTAACTTAAAGTTAATTAAACAAGGAAATCAACAAGACATCTCAAGTCAACCTATCATACTTACGCAACTATGACGAAGAACCAAATGCGGAGGGGTACTACATTTCCTTATAAAATCTTGTTCTGTAGAAATTCTCATAGAAAAGACAACAAATTTCTGAACATTTTCAACAAAAATTAGCCAAGAAGAACAAAAAGATTTAATACAAAATTCTTCTATGGGCGATCTTTTATTTAACAAATTTTAACAAATCTTCTACAAAATAAATTCTTTTTACAGGAAATCTTTTCAAAAGACAATAAACTAAATAAATAGGGAAAAACATGTATTCCTGTAGCTTGAAGAATTTGACTGTTGAAGAGAAGCTTTGCCTGCTGCGTGCAACTTCCAAAACCTTTTCAAATCACCACTTTCCAGAAGAATGCAAATACTGAACAAATATCTATCCAAGAACCTCTTCTAGAAATTTAAATTAAAAACCCAATAAAATCACAATATTTTCCAACAGTTCTCTGTTCTTTTCCATTTCCCGTGAAGTGTTTTCTTGTTTTCCCCAAATCTCATAATATCTTCTCTGAGAGAATCCTCAACAAGAAATTTGCAATAAATTCAACTAACACACATGGTAAAAAACAAAAATATCTTCTAATAAACTCACAGATACTTTCTTCTCTCAATTATCAAGAATTCAATTTATTTTAAAGAATTAAAAATTCAAAAACTAATTTCATTTCTAACACATATTTAAAATTCCATTTCCCACAAAGCTTTTAATTTATATTTAATCTATTCTCACAATAAAAGTAACTTTAATTAATTAATTAATTAATTAATTTAATAAAATAATTTTAATCTCAATGACTAAATTATTTTACCAATAAACTAATTTAATTAATTAAATAAAATATGAAGCTTTTATTTACTTTATTTAAAATTAATTTAAATAAGCATTAAATTAAAAAAAACATTAATCTAATACTAAATTCACAAAATAAACCTTTCATAACAAATAACAAAGAAAACTTAGACGTGACAACCAAACACACTAGACCTAAACTGACGACATATTGTGACTGGGTTTGAGACTAAACTAGGAAAAACCTCATTACTACCTCCCAATCAACATTATCGTTGAGTCTGGACACGCTCAGACCTATGAAACCAGGTGGAGTCGATGTCATGTACCTACAATCCTGCAATCAAACAAATAACATACATATATATATAATCCATGATTCAAACACACCGTGAGGAGAAAATCACGAAAATCACAGAGCACTCGCAAGCGAGTGATGCAACTCTGTTCTCCTCACCAATACATATCACATCAAACTAAGAAAAAATAAATAACAATTAATCTACCATAAGCATATATATAGCAGTAACATCTGAAGTAAACATCTATGCTAACATAAAGCATGTCAGAAATAATTACCACCATACAATGTATCATCACATCACAAAATAAATCCACCATCGCTCTAATGTCAGCGATCAATACATCAAAACAAAGTACCAGGGTCTATCAAAGTGAAAACATGCTAACAAAAACATAAGCAAAATGGAGGGGTACTACAAAATTGGTCTAATGGTTTACAAGATGCTAATGCTTGAGTTTGAAATTGATAATCCCTACTGTAGCTTCCATAGGTAAACAAAGATTCATTTAGAGCTTAGTACTCATAGCCTTCTTCTAACACACTTTACCATTTACCATATCTCTTATAGAAAATTGGTTACTTTGGTCAGGTTAACATTCTTCCAGTCTAATGTTTCTATTCTGAAGAATGGTTCAATATTATTTTCTTGAGAAAGTAGGTGGATGAAAGTAGAAGGGGAAAAAGTATAACAATCAGGTGGCTAGTTGATGCTACCATATAATAATAATATATGTATTATGTTTGTGATCAATGCAAATTCTTATCTTCTTGTATTTTGCTACCAATTGGGTACTTGAGGAAAGCACCTATTGAACATGTACTTGAACAGATAGATGCATATGTTGGAAAATTTTACTGATGTTTTCCAAATATTTTCTTGAGTAAGCATGGTTTATCTTGAGTACAATTATAAGCTCTTGAGAGGTAAAGCCCTTTTTAAACACCAAAGTAGGTACTTGACTTGATGCACATATGCCATTAAGGTGAGTGCAACTATAAGCATATATATCAAGATTTGAATCTTGGATACCCTAGTTGAAAGATCGCCAGGTTGTTGCTAGACTACAGTCCGACTGACTCTTTTTTCTTCTTAAAATTTAGTTATATCATTGTACCAATGTTTATGCATTTTGATTTGTATTTCTATGGTATATCTCAGATTAAATTAGCAAAGAGCACATCCAAATCTCTTATCTAAAAGTAGTGTTTGAACATAATATTTATCTCAAAGTTCTATGAGAACCTGAACAAGCAAAACAAAATACAAGACAACATATAAATTGAGCATATAGATTCATCAATTTTTTACATTTTTCCTAAGACCAAAACTGTTTTGTGAGTCTTTAGTAGGAACTTCGCTGCCTTGCAGGTCTTGTTTATCATGGAATTGAGTCCCCTAAATAATCTTTGTCACATTTAGATGAATTTTTTTAAAATGAACACACCCATAAAGTAGGGGCATTTAGAGAGGCATAAAAGATATGATGATTGATATTCAAACTTTGAATGCACTAATGTTGGGATTTTTCAAAATAACAAGTTAAAACTTACATAGGAGATTTTTTGGAAATGGAAGAGGTGGGTTACTTTACAAATCTATTCAATTACAATATTCTAATGGATGGATATCATACAACACAAGGAAAATAAAAATAGTGAATAGAAAGCAAAAGGTAAGCTATAGGTGTTAAATATTGTTTTTGTCCAAACACATAGGAACAAGTTGTGGGTTGAGTCTCTTGAAAGGATTTCTATTGAAACCTTAATGGTTGTGCTCCAATGGGCCATGCCCCACAAGGATCATGTTTCAAGTGATAATCATTCCAAGCCGATTCCAAAAAGCCATTTTTTTGTTATTTACTTACAATGATTAGTGGAACAAATCTTTATAATGTATTAATTACAATGGTGTCACTATAAGCAGAAATTATGTTGGCCTATGGGTTCCTCAAATGGTATAATATATTCACATTAGATCAATACTCTTGTATTAATCATTTTTTGGCACTATTTACTATCCCTATGCTCTCTAGCACTTCATCTCTGTAAGTACCCTCCATTTTGCTTATGTTTTACGTTAGCATGTTTTCACTTTGATAGACCTTGGTACTATGTTTTGATGTATTGATCGCTAACATTAGAGCGATGGTGGATTTATTTTGTGATGTGATGATACATTGTATGGTGGTAATTATTTCTGACATGCTTTATGTTAGCATAGATGTTTGCTTCAGATGTTATTGTTATATGTATGCTTATGGTAGATTAATTGTTATTTATTTTTTCAATTTGATGTGATGTGTATTGGTGTGGAGAATGGAGTTACATCACTCACTCACGAGTGCCCTATGATTTATGTGGTTTTCTCTGCACGGTGTGTTTGAATTATGGATT
>VDFB02101117.1:0-31018 GCA_007258455.2 Sequoia sempervirens
CGTTCGTACGTGCGAGGTATTTAGTGTAATACTGCAAAGTGAGGACGTTCAGAAAATGGCCAAGTCTGGAGCGGTAATTTTAATTAAAATATGCACTGGAGCTTTTGAGGTCTTAGAAGCAGTTTTCTTGCCTCGTCACCTCCAAAGACTTCTCTTGTAGGCCCTTCTGGCTGTTCGTTAAAACAGATAGTGCCTGAATCGGGTCATCCCAGCTCCAGATATTAGAGGACAAAGTAGGGTGTGTTTCGGTGAAAGTTCAACTTTCGTTGTCGACATCGGGTAACCAAGAGCCGTGGGCTTTTACTTTTGAGGCCCTTAACACGGCTTTCAGGTGTCGTGCATACAGTCGTTGGATGCAGAATATCTCCAGTCATGCAGTGAGCTTCGTTTCCTGTCAGCAGGGTTCACCGTTCACCGTCGGCAGCTGTTTGAAGCGTCAGATGGCAGTTTGAGAAATGGCTAAGTCTGCTACCCGTAAAGCAATTTAATCAAAGGCGCCTAATTTTTCAAGGGGTTAAACGATGGATTTTGCAGTAGTGTCTCCCAACAGACATTTCTTTCTTGTTCAATAGGCTTTCCGATGGATTCTCCGGATCAGTCTCAGCATCACCTGGTCATCCGGAAATCAATGTCGAAGTTGGTCAGTCGTGACAGTGCTGTCAGCTATTAAATAGGGAGTTAGTAAAAAGTGAAGTATCTTGAGCAAATGGACGCCTATGAGCTCAAGAGATGACTTTTCGGAATCATTGAAGTCTCACGATGAATCTCAAAGCTTCATTCCGGAGTTGTCAACTGAAGTTCAAAATATACTTAAAATGGCAATTTTCTATTTTTGGACGCCTTGCTAATTGCATGATAATAAATATTTTATTATTTATTTAAATTTGAACTTCCAGTCAGTAGCAGTGCAACTGAAAGGCAACCAATCAGAGGACTTCTATTATTGTCAAGGTTTTGAATTCTTGCAGTTACCAATTGGTGCGAATTTCCTCTTATTTAACATGGCGCCATCTTCATTATTATTCACAGAGCTTTCAATAATTCGCATTTCTCAAGAGAAAAATCCAATCTTAAGAGAAATTTGTGTTTTCCAAAGCAAATTCATATCTTCAAAGGGAAATCGAAGTTTATTAATTTTCAAAGCAAGCTTCAAGCAAATTCGTATTTCTTCAAGAAGGAATATAAGGCGCACATCTCCAAAGCAAGTTCAAAGGAATTCGCAATTTATAAATTCAAAGCAATTCGCAAGTTCTTCAGTTGCAAATTCCTCAATATTCAAAGGCGAATTTAGTATTTAAAGGCGTATTTCAATAATCAAAGGCGAATCCTCAAATTTATTATAAATTCGTATTTTCTTCAAAAGGAAATTCGAAATTCTTCATAAAGGCGCAAATTTCAAGAGAGGAAATTCGTGGTTTTTCTAAACAAGGCGAATTCTTCCAGTTCAAAGGCAAATTTCACATCAATTTCCAGGGGCGATTTTACTTAACATATCTTTTTGCAGATCAAAGTTCATAATTGTCAGCAATTTGAAGAAATCTTGGGCGATTTTCACAGAGAAGAAGCATAATAAAAACGTCTTTTTCATCCTTCAATCTCAGATTTCTCTCAGAATACAAATTGCATGTTCCTGAAATTGGCGAATTCTACAAGTCTCAGTATCTGGATCATTCTCATATAATTTCCTCAAGTTAGAAACGTGCGTTTGATTTTTCACGAATTTTTAACTTTAGAACGTTCGTTCTTGAGTTACTAATTTTCTCAAGTAAAAATCTTTGTACAATCGAGTAGAAGTTGAATTTTCACAAATCTGACGTTCTGGGTTGTCTTAGAATTCTTTTCTGGACAAAACCCATATTTCGGATTTTTCGCTGAAAATAATTCTTCGAAAGGCTATTTTTAACTCTCGCAGGCTATTTTTAGCTTCCAGAAATCTTGTCAGAATATAGCCAGTTCACAGTCAACAGGTGAATTTTTCAGAATGCAGTTCACTCAGCTCGAATACAGGACCAAAACAGTCCTTACTCATGATTTCCGCAGGTTGGTTGAGACAGACCTTCACAAAGTATTGCCAGAAAAAGTGCTAGATCCAGTCAAAATCAGAAGTTCAATCATTCAGAATATTGAGCAGTCTGGTTTACTAGAGGCCGCTTCCATACCTATCTCCGTTCACTGTGTTGAGTTTGTGATGGCTTGCATTAAGCATTACAATCCTACTACTCGGAGATAGCCGGGCTGATCTGGACGGGTCATTTGCAGTCTCAAACCTTTGGACATCGAAAGGAGTTTTGGCATTCCTCAGCACCAGAACAGTTTGGTTATTTCTATGGAGCAGTGTGAGCAGGCATTTGATGCTGATGTGGACAAATGTCAAAAGAAGATGGCAGAAAGATGGTTAAAACAAGCAAAGAACAGATTGCCAAATAATGTGGGTCGTGGTGAATACAAGGATGAGTACGCAATTCTAATCACACTCCTGAATCATGTCTCAGGTCAAGCACACGCAAATGTTTTCCAGCCTTGGATGTATTACATTATTGGTCGCATCATTTCTGGGCAGGAGCATTATGACTAGGCATCCTTCACCAGCGACATTCTCCATAGGCAGATCACCGGTTTCCTAGTTGCCCATGAGTTTCACATGTGTTCATATCTCGTGTACTTGATCGCTTATCAGGGTCAGTTCCGAGGATTAAACAACGTGGGTATTCTCACTGTTCAGAAAGTTTATCAGTATTAAGATCAGCTTGAGTTCACCAGAGTTGAACGTCATTTCAAGCGTGTTCACGAAGCTTTCTTGACTTATACAGTGAGGAATTTGGACCGGGAGTTGCACGTTCGTATCTCGATAGTTGCTAGGGAAGCGATGGATGGATGGGCAGATTGGTTTATTCAGTTCCCAACATACACCTACATCCGAGTATACGGCTTTACAGGAAATCCTGCTATACTTCCACGTTATCCTTCGGATAAGACAGTTTTTCAGGAGTTCCTAAGACAGATGCATGATGTTCATCGTCTTCTATGCCGCAGGCACAGACCATCTCTCAACTTTCCTTTTCAATTTGGAATGTATTGGTGCAAGTCGGCAATTGATAGTAAGATCGCAGGACAAGAACTTGAGAAATATCATCTCAAGTATCTTGTCGAAGCACGTGCCTATGACCTTTCAGGTCATTATACAGCTCGCCTTGCTGGGGGCACATATCACGAGCCTTCTATGGAGGATTACTGGGCAAATTGCGCAGATGACTTCGAGGTTCGCAGACGCAGTTACGGCCGCTTCTCTCTCTCACAGATTTTTGTTTTCTTGTCGGAAGATGTGGGAGGTTTATTAGATGACGAGGGAGAAGTTTTTCCTCAGTTTTTCAGAGAGCAGGTCGATACACAACCGTTGCCAGCAGTTGATTGGAACGCCAAAGAATACGCAACGGTCAAGGAGAGGTCAAGTAGAGTTATTTAGAACAGTATACTTTACCTCGATAGCAAGAAGACAAGGAGGGTAAGTGTTCCCAGAGCAGAGCCGCCGATAGTGGTGAATCCTTCGCTACCTTCCTCGTCAAAACCTAACAAAAAGAAGAGGAGTAATCCTCCCAAGAAAGTACAAGCGCCAAACAATTCAAAGGGCAAGGCGCTTGCCATTGTTACACACACGGAGCTTGACAGACACCCGGTCACAGAATCAGTTCAGAGGTCAGTTCAGAGCCCGCCAGTACCTGAGTTTCAGCCTCAAGTTCCTACATCGGTTCCAGAGCCGTCACCTACCCCAATTCACATTGAATTGGATTTAGATTCTCCACCTCGCAGTGGGTCTTCTACACATTCACTCTCATCAGTACCTCCTGTCGCTAGTGCAGACCCTTCTAGTAGCATTAGCCGAGATCAATCTTGGATCGAAGCTCAGCTAGGAAGGAAGAGGGGGCAGCCATCCTATGTTCTTAATCATTCTGATTTTGATGACATTTACCAGATGCTACCAGAATGAACCGACCAAATTTTTGATTTTTAATAAATACTCATAATGCAACACGCACTGCTAAGGTTAGCATAAACCAAAACGATGCGGAAAGTAACTCTAACCAGAATGTACACCAGGATCCCGATGTGGGCAAGGTGTGAGCATTGGTCAGAGGATCTCAAGGAAAATGCTGAATAAGAACTCTAACCACGAGATACGCCGGTGAACGACGAGCATTCGGTCAGAGGATCCCTATCTAATGCAAAACTGAAAATTAGCTCAACACCAAGTATGTGCTACTCGATCCGTGATGGAAAGAGGCGACCATATGGCGGAGACTTAGGAAATTACAATGCAAGAAAGTAAAAGGCGGCAAGCCAGCCTCTTCCACTTATTCAGTGGGCAGTACACACATGAGAATAGTGCAGGAAAGATAAAAGATGCTGACAGTACTACTGTACAGCTTACAACATCAGAAAGTTCATCTGTTAAGCACCATATAAGAGAGTCTTCAACCTTACAACAAAGTAGAATAATAACTTTAAGATTTCTCAATGACTTTCCCTCCAAACAACTCAAATGATTAATTCCAAGTTTGCTGTTATGACTGTGCAAGACTGAAAACTGTTAACAGCAACACAGTAATACCAAAGAATGCTCACCCAACTCACACCACTCATTCAAAATGCATAGAAATGGTTACAAATGACTCCCAAGATGAAAGCGCCCAATCTCATGACACAAACAGCCCCAAAAATATTGATATTAATTTTCTGCTCAATTCCCAATGCAAGTACAGTGGTACGGCCCCTAGAGGAGGGCGATTTCTTCTTAAAAAACCAGCACTTGATTAAAAATCACAAAACTTTGCAATAATTGGCGCCCAAGCAAGACTAATGGAAATATGCAATACCCATAATGAAATCTTTTTGTATTTTTGAGTTATGAGCAAAACATGCCTACAGCAATGCAACATCAGCTACACTAAAACATGACAAATTGCTTGAACATCATCACTAAATGCAAAAGAACTCAACTACAATGCAAAACTACCAATAACCAGCTAACCTCTCAACTAGTTGTTGTCTTTCAAGCAAGAAGATGAGCCAATGCTAGGAGGTGTGCTTTCCTCGAAGCGAGTGCCTGAAATCAATCCAGCAGCATAACGGTGTAGTAGACAGAAGATGCCAAATGAAGAGCTGAGGCCTAATTAAATAGAAGTGAGAAAAACATCTAGAAGCTTCCAGAGGGCGCCCCAAAACCCTAATTTCAAATTCCTCTTTTCCCTCCAAAAGATGGCGTCCTTTTTCCTCCATAAAATATTTCACTTTTTAAAATAAACTTCATCACTCAAAAGGGCGTCCCATTTAATAGTCTCAAAATTTGACATTAAAATATAATTTATCTCCTTATGACGCCTTGACCCTCAAAAGTCCCCTTTTTAAAAACAACTTAAAGTTGTACTGCTAAGCAAGGGGGGTTATAATATTAAAATAATAATATTATAATGAAAATACTTATCTCACCACCAAAAATGCGCCCAAGGCCAAGAACTGAAGTGCCAGCTGAAACAACTGCAAAAGAAGCCCAACTGAACTGAACCCAAACTGTCCACTGCCAGAAATAGAATTTACTAAAAATAGTAAATTCGCGAAGTTGCCCGGAATGCCAAACTGAACACACCACTGCGAAGCTCGAAACCTAAAGAACTCAAATGTAAAACCCAAACTCCAAGCAAATAACCAATTTCAAAACTAGGAAACCCTAATTCTCAATTATCCGCATGTTCTACGGGTCTCCTAATAGGCCAACGACAACAGAACGATCACTTCTCGAGAAGGGGACATTAAGCATGATAAGAGAGTCAAGAACATGGTTCATATAGAGAGAAACATCGACATGGAGATTGTCATTGAGACCAACAGACTTCCACTGTGGGAAGAACTTGGTCAATTCGACCTCGTGATTTCTCGAGGTTATCATACTAACCTTGGGTCACGAACACACTGCACTCAAAGCTGATCTCCTCCTCCTACAAGTTGCGCATGCACATGCTTTCGTGGATAGAATACTAAAGGATGGAGAAGATAAGGCAGCCCTCGAGGCTGAAATCAGACAGCTTTGTCAGTATATTTCTAGCCTTGTACATAGACCCGATGCCATTAACACACTCCCACTGATGCTTGAGCCTCCAACAGAGCAGAGTCAACTTAATCACTTGGTCGCGATATGGCAAGCTGGAGGAATGGGAAGAGGAGTTCGTTGCTAGAGGCCATACTATGCTTACAGAGTTATATCAGTTGCGGTACAATGCACGAGAGCTCCGTCTTCGTCTTCAGGATGAGGAACGAGATATGGCTATTAACAAACCCAGGGATGAGATTATGATTGCTCACCTGAGTGTGGCTTATGATGCAGTCATAGATGCAGAGGACAGAGAGGCTATCTACTCTTGGAAAACACAACTGGTTTTCAGGGCAAAGATAGAAGACACTTTAGCATCAGAGTTGGCTGAGAGTAGAGAGCACGTCATTAGTGCACTCCGGTTTGTGAGGACTTTAGTGTCTCGCTTACCGTGCCGTTATCAGATCGAGGGTGATGCCTACGTTGAGCTTACCAATGTTCAGTCAGAGCTCTAGGCACTCATTCATACCATTTTCAGTGGGGAGACCGTTGGCTGTAAGATTACTCAGCTTACAGTCATGTCAGCATTGTTCGACGAGGCAACGAGGAGTAGGCGCGAACTTTAGTCTCAGATCACAGCTGGTGAGGATATGTTGCATCGACATAGTATTCTCCGTTAGAGTCTCATAGCTCCAGATAGTGATACAGTTAACAATCTCATTGAGGGATTGATTGTTCGAGATCACGACCAGTAAACTTCAGTTCCCGCCTCTCAGGATAGACATTACACACACAAGTTGAACTTGGTGTTACCCTTTCAAGTTAACTCGATGTTGTCATCACATTCATACCTATTCTGAGATTTGCCTTATTTACTTGGAGTTTCTTTAGGTTTTCGTTAACCGATGGTAGGCCTTCCGCCTAATCCTCGCTAATAAGGACGTGCATGCTTGCACATTGTCCATTTTAGATTAGATGTACCGGTTAATTGATGGTAGCTTTCCAGTTGACTGTATAGTTTACTTCATTAGGGTTTGGTAGCAAATCTTGCATGCATTGCAAGACTGTAGATGACTCAAGGTGATTTTAGGGTTCCCTACACCTTGATGTGTATAAATAAGAGCTTTTGCTCATTTGTAAATAACTTTTGCTTGAGAGAGAAATATATGCTCGCCTACCTTGCCCTCAATATTGCTCTTTTGGTATTTGTTCATGTGTCTTCGCTATTACGATTAATTGTTATGCCACATAGGGTTTCAAGAGATTGTAATGGTGGATTCTTTCCATAGTTTAGATAAATCTGTTTTGTGCATATTTACCATTGAGGTCAATTGTTATGCCACATAGGGTTTCAAGAGATTGAGATGATAAATCTGTTTTATGTATATTTACCATTGTGATCAATCGTTATGCCACATAGGGTTTCGAGAAATTACGGTGATAAATCTGTTTTGTGAATCTTTATCATTATAATCAAGGGTTATGCCACATAGGGTTTCGTGAGATTGTGGTGATAAAGCTGTTTGTGAAGTCTTTACTATTTTGATCAAGTGTTATGCCACATAGGGTTTCATAAGATTGTCATGGTAAATTCTTAAATCTGTTTTGTGCCCAATAAGCTTGTTTAGATTGAGATGATAGTTGCGCCACCTTGCCTTCAAGTAGAGAATCTAAACTCATTTATCGTCAGTTAGTCAAACCTTGCTCCGTTTCCTCTTGCTCTGTTTTCCTGAGGAGATTGGATAGATTAAGTTTAGTTGTAGTTAGTAGATCTGCAAAACCAGAAAAACTCAGCTGCAACGTATAAGTTCTTTCAAGAAAGTCTTGTGCCTCTACAGCTGAAACAAAAAGACAGGACATAGATTAGCTTATTTCCCTTTGCAAGTATTTTTGTCAAAGCACAACGAGGGAGCTTCCCCTCCTAATTTGAAGAGCACTCATTGCGTAGTGTGCATAGGCTGTTCATAACAACTTTTACTCCAGAGGTGTTAGTTGTTACGCCAACAAAGACAAACAGAGGTCATTTGATATGCATGCAAGATGAATTAGGGTTTCCAGCTTCAAGACCCAAAAAGAGGGGTAAAAAGTCAGAATTTTCAAAAACTGGTGTATACCACCGCGATCAGCGTCTTCCAAGCTATCTACTGATAAAATTTGAAGGCAAACAGAGCACTTACTATTTATAGTAAGTCATTTCACAAACAGGGTAAAAGTAGCAAGTCAGCAACGGGCGCCGAGGTCAACAAGCAAGTCATGTGGTGAGGAGCGCATCATTCGAATTTCAAATCAAACGGAGTTGTGGAGGTATCAGAAACAAGCAGTTACTATAAATAGCAAACTACCTCCAGAAATGTGCTATTTTTAGTAAGTCAACTCAAAATAGCAGTGTGAACAGGTTGACAAAGTCGTGAAGGCACAGTGTTTAAAATTTCAAAACGATCTGAGCTTCTGAAGTGTGAAAATCAAAGGGCTTACTATTTATAGTAAGGCGTGGAGAAGCTGGCAGAGGAAGGTAAAAAAATGTCTAAGTCTAAGTTTCATCCTGCAGACCCCTCCATATGCGCCCAGCTTGCCAAGGAGAAATAAGGTGGTGACAAATATCTTAAGTGTTGGTAAAATCCTCCTGCCACCTCCAAATGCGCCCACCTCAAGTCATGCATGCAAAAAAATTCCTAAGTGTGATTTCATCCTCCTGCCTTGTCTAAATGCGCCCTCAAGGCAATACCAAGCATGAAAATTTTCTAAGTTTCAAGTTCGTCCTTCACCCATGGCCAAATGCGCCCAAGTTGATAAAGATGATAAGGAAATTTTCTAAGTGTTGATCTTTATCCTCCTCCAATAGCAAAATGCGCCCACTCTAGGAAGATGTCCAAGAAAATTTCTAAGTTAAAAACTCATTCTTCTCTCCCTCTCAAATGCGCCCATCATAAAGAATCAACAAGCTTTCATCCACTTGACATGTTGAAATGCGCCCATCTTAAAAGGAGGTCAACAAGTCAAAGGAGGGGGGGCATTAGAAATGTTATTCTCCTCTACATGCTATATGCGCCCAAGCAAAGGCAAGTAAAGACAAAACAAAGAAGCTCAAGAGTCACGTTGAAAGGCTTTATTCTTCTCCTCTTGTCATATGCGCCCAAGTGTGTAAGGTGGTGAGTGGAAAGTGAGGTATGCTAGGCGTGTTGAATTTTCCCCTCCAAGTGTGATATGCGCCTAAAGTGTATAGGTTGGTGAGTAATATGTTAGGCGTTGAGAATGTTCTCCATGACAGGGAAAATGGGGCCAAAGTAATAGAAGTGTGAAGTAAAATACAAGGTGGTGGAAATTAAAACGGAGAATATTGATAAGTAAGATGATAATTGCCTAGGCGTTGGAAATTTAATGGGAGTTGAATATTGCTAGGCGTGGAAACAAGATATCCTTCTCAGGGTGCTAAATGCGCCCAAAATGCATGAAGTTTGAAGGTGAAGATGGAGAATGGTGCTAGGCGTTGGTTTTAAAAATGTTCTCCATGACATACAAGTGTGATCAAGGCATTAAAATTTTCCAAGTGAGTTGATAAAAATTTCCTCACCACAGACAAGATGATTTGAAGACGAAATTGAAAAATTTCTAAGAAAAATTTTCAAAATGCTAAGTGATTTAAATTTTTTCTAAGGCAAAGAAATTTTCCGTAGGAGAAATACGCCCAAGTTGAAGTATTGGTGAAGTTGACTAAGACGTGAGCAAAATTGCCAGAGATGAAGTCAGAGGATGCCAATATTGCAGGAACAATAAAAAAATTTCAAGTCAGAGCAACAAAGCATTCACAGAGATGAAGAACGGGATTAAATTTCATGAGAAATTATTTTTCTAAGGTTTAAAATTTAAAAATTAAATGAACCCGTTCGTTGTATACCCATGAATTCGACAAGTTCTGAAAGAAATTTTCTTCTGGGATTGAAGATTATCGATGAGGAGTGGATTTTAAGGTCTTCCACACTTCACCGAAGCCTTCAGGTTGGAGGTTTTAAATGGGCACCAGGTTAGTGAATTTCCTAAGGGAAATTTGAAAAAATTTCTAAGGCAAGGAAAAGGATGTTGAAAGATGTCGCCTTGGCAGATGAATTTGAAGTTGGGCACCTAGATAATTTTTGATCAAGTTCCTGATGAAAACATTTTGCTTGGGCTTGAGTTGGATGAAATATCAGAGTGAAGTACACCCAGGCAGAATACAAGATGGGTTGGAAATTTGGCTAAGGCATGAAGAATCGTGAAGAAGGCAAAAGTTGGCTAGAGATGGACCCTCAGAAATCAAAACATCAAGATCAGGTAAGTAAAGTGGATTTATATTATGAAATGTTATAATACTCTTCTCCTTGCTTGTTTTGCAGGAGGAACGTCAAGACCAGGCGATGATGACTTAAGTGATGAAGAAAATAATCCAAGATAACATTTCAACCTCGAAGGAAGAAAGTTGCGAGAAATGGCTAAGTGTTGAGACTTAGTGACAGAGAAGAAATGTTTTCAAAACTCAAGATGGAGAAAAGAATGGAAGTTCGAGCAAAGTTGAAGAACAACGTCAAGAAGAAGATCAAGAGCAGTGTGAACACATTCTGGACTAGAATCTTCCAGAAGGATGATGGACATTAATGGCTCATTTATTACCCCACTCCTCTTGGTGGCGGTTTTTAGGGTGAATCTTGTTTAGGGCTGAGGTGGCACAATCTGGGCCATCCAGCCGATTGTAATCTAAGCCGTCCGTTGGACTTGGCCAACTATAAAAGGGGGAGTCCCCCTCATTTGTATCGCATTAGAAATTAGAAATTAGCTGAGAGTTAGATAGTAGACATAGAGTAGAGGGACAACTTAGAAGTAGCTCAGTATAGATTGATAGTGTAGTTGAAGAAGAAGTAAAGTTTTCCCTTGAAAACTTTGCAAGAGATTATTGTGTAAAACTTTCATAATAAAAGATCTTTTCATTGATGGTGAAATTCATCTTTGTTATGAATAGCTAGCGAGGTTTCTTCATCCCTTCTACTTCAAGTAGCGTAGAGTAGCGTAATTTCATTTTCATGCAAGTAGATGTTAGCTATGGAATGTGGTGTTTGATCTAAGCAAGCTTCGCTTATCCATACCACTAGTGTGTTCGCTAATGGTGAATGCGCCTTGTGTGGTCAACTGGAATATTGTGTACTTAACTTCGATCATGATTTGTGTGCTTATATGCGTCGTTGTGATGGTATTTTCATGCTAAGTTGTGATCTAAACACCTCGAGCTACTCCTTTGAAGATTGCATCGGTTTTGTGGAGGTTGTCCGAAGCGAGGCAAAGCAGAGCTTGGTTGAAGTTTGTTGAAGTTGAGCTCCATATCCCGCACTTAAAATTTAAACTCTCTAAACCCTGTAACCACTTTAAATTCAGTACTCTCTGGTTAGTTTAGGAAACAAGAATTTCATAGACAAATCTTTCGAGCATTTGAATTCCTTTCTCTGTTGCCGAACAATTTCGTAAGTCCCCTTGAAATACCAGCAAATCACATCAAGCCAACTGAGACTATTCCCATTGAAGGAACCTTGGAGTTGAATGCACGAACTCTCTCGCAATCTTAGCGTGCCAGATACTTTGATCAAGAGAGAATAGGGTAGTCGTTGGCGACTTTATTCTACGTTGGTACGGTCACGAAAAACACATCAACACGTTTGACCCCTCATTTTGGGTCTCGAAGCTTGAAACCCTAATTCATCTTGCATGTGCCTCGAATGAGCTCCATTCAACTCTGTTTTTTGTTGCATGTCACTGTGTTCGTGATTTTGAAGTGTGGGGGAGCTATCGGAGTGTACCTGCTAAAAATAGAAAGTAGCTGAAAAAGTGACCAACCGGTTATCAGATGATTTTGCATGTCACACTGCCCGAGAGATCTTGGAAAACCCAGAAAAACCCAGAAAAATTATCAACATGCAAGCACTAGCTAAAAATAGCAAGTTTCTAAAAAGTGGTCAGTTTTGCTTGCATGTTACATCATCGCGAAGCTCTCGGAAAACCCAGAAAGAATGTGCCGACATGTGCTGAGAAAACTTGCATGCAAACCCTAATTACAGCCTCCGAAGGCTGAGCACTGAAAGTTGTCATCCTGTTTTGCATGTCATATCACCGTGAAGGTCTCGAAAAACCCACAAAGAATCTTCGGACATGCATATGAAAATTTGGCTTGCAAACCCTAAAAATGCGCCCTAAAGGCATTACTGCTAAAAATAGCAAGTCACCCATTTCTACCCAAATTTTGCCAATGATGAGTTCAAAGTGCTCAGAATGTAGTGCAGTTGTCAGAACGTGAAAATCTCGAGAAAACAAACCCCAAACTGACACTTAAAATAGAAACTTGGCAGAATTCAGTGGAAATTCAAAGGGAGCCTGTTGGAAGCATACTGACTGCAATGTGAAGCTCAGATTCCAACTTATTCACTCCATTTAACTTTAAATTGACCAAAAAACTCAAAACCCTAATTCTATAGACTTAGCCAAAATTTCACGTTTAAGCTCACAGACGGGCACATCCCCAGAAAGGCAAACCGTAGAAAAGAGAGACAGAGAGAGAGAGAGAGAGAGAAAAAACCAAAGCCAAAAAACGAGGAACAGAGCAAAAATTAGGGGGTCCCCATTTTGAATGGGGTGATGTGTGAAAAGGTCACAATAGGTCATCAGAGAGTTTTTTATAAAATGGAGAGACTTGTCGGTTGAGGATGCTACATGGGAGTCAGAGGAGATTTTACAGCATCCGGAGCTGAGATTGCTTGAGGACAAGCAATTTCAAGGAGGGCAGACTGTAATGTCCCCTTCCTAGGCAGTTCAGGTGTTTGAGGGGTTAGCCTATCATTCAAACCCTCGTAGGCTAACAGATGTGATTAGAGGGTTGCTTTTGGCAGTTATCCTGAGTTTTGGGACATTACTCCATCAGTTGATTCAGGTTTGGGGCCTTTGCAGAGGCTTACAGAATGATTTATAGGCACTTACTATTTATAGTAAGTCAGGCCAACAGGGGTTTCTATTTCTGGCAGGGCACCTAGCTCAGCTGGTCATCTCAGTTTCAACCCAATTTGACAGTGTGGTGAGAAAACAGTGAATATTTGAGCATTTAATGATATTTGGAGAATTATTAATGTTGTGACTTTATATTATAAAGTCAATTAATGAAATATTAAAGTATTAATTATTAATGGCGAATTATTTAGTATTTAATACTTTATAATAAAGGGATAATATTAATATTAAATGAGTATTCATTATGTTAGTTTTTATGATCAGATTAGAGCACAGAAATTTAATTCAAAATTAGACACAATAACAAAGCAGATACCCTGGGAAAACCCTCCTCTTGAGGGAGAAAAACCCAGCAACAAATATATCTCTTATATATATGTAATGGCAACAAGTCTCTTTACAATGAGGCCAATCTCAAGGCCAATAATCAGCACCTTCACAAAATGCAATGACAGATAAATAATCTACACTTCCTTGCAACTCAAATCTGCTCTTGAAGAGTTTGCAATCTGCTCTTGATGACTTCACAATCTGCACTTGATGAATTCGCAATCTGCTCTTGAAAATTCGCACTTGAGAGAAGAGAAGAGACTTCGAACTTGCTTGATGATAGAATGAGGAAGAATGAACTTCTATATATACATTTTGCAAGAGAGGTCGCACCTCTTCAAGGAGAAGGTCGGCCACCAAAAAAAAAAATATAATTACAAATAAAAGCTAGGTCGGCCACCAAGGAAAATAATTGCAAATAATAAATAATAATTACAAAGGAGGTTGGCCATCTTAGAGATATGTTGCCATTAAATAATCACAAATAAATAAGGAAGTATGAACCCTGAACCTGCAATAACATCAACACTCCCTCTCAGCTAGGGAGGAATACTTCCTGCTGCACAAGACATATCACCTCATCGTGAAGTCTACCACAATGGCTACAACCATATGTGGAAATGAAACGATATCACCTCATCGTGATATCAACCATCATGGCTACTCCCATAGATGGTATGTACAAGTGCCCATCACTCAATGTGATGGTGTCACCTCATCGTGACGTTCACCATGGCTCCCCCAGAGGGTGAAACACAAGTAAAAGAAAAATCATCACGGACTCTCTCACGTGATGCTGTCATGGAGTCACACACATGACATCCACCATGGCTCTCCCAGAGGGTGGAATCAAGGGATTTCACCTCGAACTTCTCTCACAGAGAAGAACTCATTAATCAAGGGATTACACCTCAAATCTCTCTCAAAGAGAAATGCATTAAAGAGGATCACTGATACTGAGACTCCTTCTCAACTAAGGCTGTATTCTCCACCATACCAAGCTTATCTCGAAAGTACACAAACTTTATCCTGGAGAGTGGCTTGGTGAGAATGTCTGTCGTCTGCTCATCAGTGTTGATATATCTCAACTGTATAGCTTTCCTCAATACCATATCTCTAATATAGTGGTATTTGATCTCAACAAGCTTGGTTCTGTCATGAAAAACAGGATTGATAGAAAGCTTCACACAGCTCTGGTTATCACAATGAATGATAGTGGGCTCCATTGATTGTCCAAACAATCCTGCAAGGAGCTTACGAAGCTACACTACTTCCCGAGCTGCCACACAAGCTGCAATATACTCTGCCTCTGTTGTACTCAATGCTACAGATGATTGCTTCTTGCTGCACCAAGAAATCATAGCAGATCCCAAACTAAAGCAACATCCAGAGGTGCACTTCCGATCAATGACACTTCAAATCCACACCTCCTGAATATCTCAGCTATATCCAACTGTGCCACGCAAGTGTCTTAGAATATGCTTTGCTGCAACTAGATGTATTTGCCTTGGTTCACACATGAACTGACTAAGTGCACTCACTGCATGGCAAATATCTGATCTAGTATTGACTAGATACAACAACGATCCAATCAACTGTGTCTATAGAAGATCCACCGGATCTGAACTAGCTGCAGACTCCTTAACCATCTTCTTTAGGTTCAGTAGGCTCCCTCTTAATCTTTAAGTACATGCATCAACCTTCTGACCTCATTGCAGATCACTCTATTTTGAATAGGTTTGTGAAGCTACCAATATCAAATCCAGATGAATGTCTTGTACAATTTTGATCTCAGCAGCTGAAGAGGTCTTTCAAGGATTTAACACTTGGCCTTGCAACACTGCAACCTTCACTTCTTCTCAGTGAGTCACAGAACTCCCTCTTGATCCCTACTTCAAAGATTGCAAAGAAGTCTTCTGGATGTGAACTCCCTCTAGCCACCAACTCAGTCCTATGGCTGCAAGTTGTGACTTCACGCTTGATCATTTCTTTGGTTGGCATGACTTCCTCACAAGATGCCTCAAGCTTAAGACTGATCACCATTTTGACGAAGAGATAGAAGTAAACAACGATGAGAAAAAGAGTAAAGAGTATTGCTGTAATAACAATCTGATCAAGATCTTCTTCAAACCCGCTCTGATACCATGTTAGTTTTTATGATCAGATTAGAGCACAAAAATTTAATTCAAAATCAGACACAATAACACAGCAAATACCCTAGGAAAACCCTCCTCTTGAGGGAGAAAAACCCAGCAACGAATATATCTCTTATATATATGTAATGGCAACAAGTCTCTTTACAATGAGGTCAATCTCAAGGCCAATAATCAGCACCTTCACAAGATGTAATGACAAATAAATAATCTGCACTTCCTTGCAACTCAAATCTGCTCTTGAAGAGTTCGCAATCTGCTCTTGATGACTTCACAATCTGCACTCAATGAATTTGCAATCTGCTCTTGAAAATTCGCACTTGAGAGAAGAGAAGAGACTTCGAACTTGCTTTCTAATGAACTTCTATATATACATTTTTCAAGAGAGGTCGCACCTCTTCAAGGAGAAGGTCGGCCACCAAAAGAAAAAATATAATTACAAATAAAAGCTAGGTCGGCCACCAAGGAAAATAATTACAAATAATAAATAATAATTACAATGGAGGTCAGCCATCTTAGAGATATGTTGCCATTAAATAATCACAAATAAATAAGTATGAAGCCCGAAGCTACAATAACATCAACACATTACTCATTTGAAAAAAGGACGCCATTTATTAATTAAATTGCCTAAGTCAAGAGGGGCGAATTTAATTATCATTTTTAATGCTCATTCAAATTGCTTTTTGAGAGGGTCGACTTCTTTGATGAAGTATTTATTTCTCAAAGACAGAATAGAACTCATTATGATATGATTATTCAAATTTTGTCTTTTCTCTCTGAGAATATTTTGGAGTTGGAGAAACAAGGGTTTCTGCAATCAGGTTTTGGAGAACGTCGACTCTTCAAAATCAGACATACTGAGGCTGTGAAAGATCAGTTGAAGATTATCTATCAAAGCAGCTTCATTTAGAAGTCGCATCAGAGCTTATTTATAGAGTTTCAGATTGGGGTTTCAGTCTGTAGTTGGGTCGATTCTCTCCAAAAGAGAATTAAGTTTGCAGTGTATATCCATATTGATTATTTGGCACGCATTTCAAGGCTGTACGGACTTATTGGTTGTTCGTTTCAAGCCGTACTTATCAACAGCAGGGTCGTACTTCTTCCACCAACCAAATCGCCTTGCCTTTTTGGTGTCTGCCTCTTCCTGTGTTGGTGCCTTGGTCATCTGAGGCTTTTGCATCAGTTTTCAGGAAGGAGATCGCAATATTCTGGCTAGTCGTACCATCTCATTATTTCTTTCAATCGGCTGCAATATGTATTAGTAGCTGGGGTTGAGAGACACCAAGTCTCTTACATTTATGGGGTTTTTTATCCGAAAGGGTTTTCCCCATGTATATCTTGTGTAATGTGTAAAATCTATGTTTGTATTATCATTTTATTTATTTTATATCTTGTTTATAATGATTAGTATCCTAAGATCTTGTTTATTTTATATCAATCTAGGAATCTCATAGTCATCATCTGCATCCAAGAATTTGAAGTTTAAAATTCTAGCTCATGGTTGTTCCAAATATTTACAAAATCTCCAATAAAGCTCAAGAACCAAAGCTTGGCTATTAAGAGCAACACCTTCAAGGCCCAAGCTGCCATCCTACTTTGATCTACACACTTGATTACCACCAACAAGACTCCATTTTTAGAGTCCAAATTGCCAGCCCATAAGAATTTCCTAGATAAGACATCAATCTCCTTGAGGAATTTGGAAGCAAACAAAACAAGAAATTTGTAAATGGGCAAAGCTTACAAGATAGAATTAAGCAGAGTCAGGCACCCAACAAAGGATAACCAACGAAAGGTCCAATGATTAACCAATCTATAATCTTCTTCCATTGATCCTTTTTGGGACTTGTAGAGAGAGGAATTCCCAAGTAATCAAACAAAAGGAGACCAATGTTGAAGTATATGGGCCATTCTTTGTTGAATACCCTGTGGGGTATTAAAAATATATATATTGGACTTGTCATTAATTTGTTGGCCAAAGTTAGCCAAATACGTGTCCAAAGCTTTCCTACAATTAGTTGTTTCTTGAAGTTTAGCAAGAACCATCAGAGTTGTATCATCAACAAATTGAAGATGAGTTTGAGAGTTCAAACCTGTTGTACCCAAAACCAAAATTTTTGCTTCACTAAGGCATTTTGCTTAATTGAGTCTTAATCTTGTTAAAGTGATGTCAGAAGGTCATTTTTGGGGTTTTTAAATATGGAGTTGGTGTCAGTGTCATGTCAGTCTGTTACCGAAGAGATTTAAGAAAAATGAAAATCTGAACGAAAAACGTCAAAATTTTCATCTCTGGAGAAGGAAGCACATTCTCAAATGGGCACCCTATCTTTTAGGGGCACAGATCCTGTTTTTAGGGTTTGTCACCTCCAGCAGACATTTGTCCGGCATCACGTTAGCTTCGCAGTGAGCTATCAAGTTTATCAAACAGACCTGTTTCAAGCAAGTTACGGAGAATACAGCACAAATCGAGGCGAAAGCAAGAATTGGCTAACACTGGAGAAAAGCGCAGCTTTTCAGAAAGGCGCCCATCTTTTTGAGGTACCAAACGTAAGTTTTTGGCTAAATGCCACCCAAGATGTTTAACTCACATTTGTTCGAGCTTCGCGACGCATCCGTCAGTGGGTGAATCTGAGTTGCTGAAGTGCCTGAACCTGAGGTCGAACGTAGGGTCAAATCTTAGTCAAAACGTCAGAGGAAAAAGCAAAAGAGCACATTTTTAGAAAGGCGCCTAAGCTTTTCAGGCCTTTAATGCTTTCTTTCTGATGATTTCAAATATTCAATGTGTCTGTGTTACGTTCAGCTTTCCGTTGCCTGTCTCCGTCAGATCAGAAGATGTCTCATCAGCTCACAGTGGGAGTTTTTATATTATTTTTGTCGTTTCCAGAAATTTGGCTAAGTCTGGAATGAAAAGAGCAACTTTTGAAAGGGACGCTCTTGTTTTCCACCCCTCAGATGATGTTTTCTGGGGAAATGTGCCTTTGCAGCTATCGTGCAGAATCAAGTCAGCTCCGCAGTGAACCTGAGTTCCAGTCCTAAAAATGAGTAAAACAGAAGTTCTGAAGGATTTTGTTTTTCCCTTCGTACGAAATGCAGAAGTTGAAATTTGACTAAGTCTGAGAAAAAGCGCAGCTTTTCAAAAAGGCGCTTGGATTTTTGAGCCTTCAGATATCAATTTTATGGTTTCCAGTCTCAAGATATCTTTTGATCAGTTCTTACTTAGTTCTGCAATGCACCTGTCAGCCAGCCAATCGGAGAAGTCAGTCAACCAGTGTCAGAGGATGAACAGAGGTCCCGGCAGAGGTTTTAGCTTAAATTTTCATAAAATTTGGCTAAGTCTGGAATTCGCTTGAGAGTTCAAAGTTGAATTTTCAAAAGTGAGTTGAATGGACGCCTTAACTGGAGTTCTGACTGCAGTTAGACTGAACGATTTTTGGGTTGTCATCTTCAGTTCTTATATTGGCATGTGGAGTGATCTTTCAGTTTGCATGTCGAGTTAACTAGTTTGCATGTTCAGTTAACTACCTTGCATGTCGAGTTAACTTGATTGCATGTTGACTTAACTGAAGATTATTACTGAATGTTAACTGAAGTTTGCATGCATGGCGAATTTGGTTGCAATTGTGAAGATTTTGGTGAAGATGGCGCTTCATTGAATGTCAACTGAAGTTGAAAAGGGACGCCATATTTTGATGAAGCATTAATTTGTGAAGCATGAAGCATATTTAGTGAAGTATGGCGAATTTGAAGTTGTTAACTTCACTCATGAAAAGGGTCGCTATATTTAGTGTTTGAAAAGTGAAGCATGAATTGGTGAAGATGGCGCACTTTTCAAGGGAATGGCAACTTTAGTTCTAAAAGGGTTGCTATATTTAGATTTTATTGATTAAAGCATGTGAAGTTGGCGCATTCTTGAAAGGCCGACTGAAGTTCCAAAAGGGTCGCTATTTTTAGCATATTTATTGCATGAAGATGGCGAATCCCTCATCTTATTCTTGATTGTTAACTGAAGTTATCAAAAGGCACGCCTTAGTTCAAGTTTGTGAAGATAAAGCAAGGTTGAAGGTGGCGAATTCTTTATCTCAATCAAAATTGTTAACTGAAGTTATCAAAAGGGTTGCTTTAGGTCAAATTTGGTGAATCCAACGCAAATGTGAAGGATGGCGAACTTGATAAGGTTGCTAACTGAAGCTAAAATCGCATGGTCAAGTTTAACTGAAGACTTGATAGGGTAACCCTAAAGCATGACCACTTATTGAGCTTGTTCGAGTTTCAGTTAACTATAATAAGGACCAATTAGAAGCCAAGCGCCATTTTTCAAGCTTTAGTGCTTTATGCGAATTTCAATGATGAAAGTTTATTTATTTCAGCCTTGGCGTCCATTATTTCTTCATTTCAAACTTCGAAGTTCATATTCTTCTTGAGCGACCAGCAAGCTAAAGGTGCTACAGGTGTCCGAATTCAGCATTCTTCGTAGCAACGAGTTCAGATTGTTCAGAGGAAGAAGATTTCAAACTTTATTTTCATTTTGCATGCAGGTTTTATCAAGTTCCAGAGAAGAGGTTGGCAGATTTTTCAGAAGCAGACAAGCAAAACTTTCTATCTTCTGTCTTATTTCTTCTATTTCTCACCTTAGGTACTTTCTTCGCATGTCAAAGAAATTCAACATATTTTCACAGTTTGATCATCTGGGTTCGCATACTTCAGTATTTGCAGCAAAACCCACGTCTTAGATTTTTTCGAGAAAATTGCCCCGCAGCCTTCATTCTGAAGCTCTATGCTTTTTTCCGAGAATTTCTTTGCATGTGGGCCAAAATCACATCTTTTTGAAAATCTCATCATCTGGGTTTGTTCAGAATTCCGTTGTGCATAAAACCCATGTTCCAGATTTTCTCAAGAAAAATTTCCCCGAGAAGCTCTAAAACCCCTGCAATTCTCGATTGAAGAATCTTTGCATGTCAAGCTAAACGACGTGTTTTCACAATTCTGACGTTATGGGTTGTCTTAGAATCATTTACAGGACAAAACCCATGTCTCAAAATTTTTGGTAAAAATTATCCTCCGACAGGGTATTTTTAGCCTCATTAGGAGCCATTTTAGCTTTCCAAAGAAGGTTGTCAGAACATTGCCGTGTTCACAGTCAATGGGCGAGTTTTTCAGAAGGTAGTTCAACTAGACTGAATTCAAGACCAAATCGGTCTTAGTTCATGATTTCATCAGAGCAGCTGACAATGAAGCGTTACGCTGCAGAAGGAATAGAGATCACTTCATTTACGGAGCCGCCAAAGCCACTCAGATCTTGTGACATTATCTTCGTGAAAATGGTACCTACGCTGATCTCAAGGTTGTGCAAAGCTGAGTTTGAGAAGCTGATTCGTGATAGCCTTGAAGGAAAACCTATGGCGCCTAAGTTAGAGAATATTTCAGTAATTTCAGCCAATCTTAGAAAGGCGACTGAAGATTGTAACGATGGCGTGCACACAATTACAGAAAGTGACAGAGAATTGAAGAAGCAGATTATTATTTTTGGACAGCGTCAAAGTGCCAGATGACAGAGAGATCGATGAATTCTTGGTCGAAGTGTTAGACCGAGTTGACATGGAGTGATCTGCCAGTTGGAACCTGCAATTAATTTCGAGGGTTGAGTCATGAGCAGCAGTTAACTTGACTTCCAGTCTTCAGTTCACTTGCTGACTTAACACATGCTTATCTCATTCTTGGAATTATCAACACAGGAGTTAGGATTAGGGTTTCCAGTTAACTGAAGGTAGTGGCCAGTTAATTAGTGGCCAGTTAACTTTGCTTTAAATAAGGACGTGCATGCTTGCACATGGTCAATTTTAGGTTAGATGTTTCAGTTAACTGATGGTAGCTTTCCAGTTAACTGTATAGTTTACTTCATTAGGGTTTAATAATTAATCTTGCATGCATTTGCGAGACTGTAGTTAACACAAGGTGATTTTAGGGTTCCCTACACCTTGATGTATATAAATAAGAGCTTTTGCTCATTTGTAAATTAACTTTGCTTGAGAGAGAAATATATGCTGCGCCTACCTTGCCCTCAATATTGCTCTTTTGGTATTTGTTCATGTGTCTTCGCTATTATGATTAAGTGTTATGCCACATAGGGTTTCATGCAATTGTAATGGTGGATTCTTTATGTCTTGTGAATCTTTTATCATTTCAATCAAAGTGTTATGCCACATAGGGTTTCGTGAGATTGTGATGATAAAATCGTTTTGTGAAGTCTTTACTACTTTCAATCAAGTGTTATGCCACATAGGGTTCCATAAGATTGGCGTGGTAAATTCCTCCCATAGTTAGATCTATTTGAACATATTTACCATTGAGGTCAATTGTTATGCCACATAGGGTTTCAAGAGATTGAGATGATAAATCTGTTTTGTGTATCTTTACCATTGTGATCAATCGTTATGCCACATAGGGTTTCGAGAAATTACGGTGATAAATCTGTTTCGTGAATCTTTATCATTATAATCAAGGTTATGCCACATAGGGTTTCGTGAGATTGTAATGATAAAGGCTGTTTTGTGAAGTTTTTACTATTTTGATCAAGTGTTATGCCACACAGGGTTTCATAAGATCATCTTGGTGAATTCTTAAATCTGTTTTGTGCCCAATAAACTTGTTTAGATTGAGATAATAGTTGCGCCACCTTGCCTTCAAGTAGAGAATCTAAACTCGTTTATCGTCCAAATAGTCATCCCTGCTCCATTTCCTCATGCTCTGTTTTCTTGAGGAAACTGGATAGATTTAAAGTAGTTAGCTTAGTTGTAGTTAATGATCTGCGAAACCAGAAAATCCTTAGCTGCAACGTTCTTGGTTTTCTTAACCTTGTGCCTCTTCCAGCTGAGAACAAAAAGATAGGACTTAGGTTACTTTTATTTTCCATGCATTCCAGCACAACGAGGGAGCTTCCCCTCCTAATTTGAAGAGCACTCATTGCGTAGTGTACATAGCTGTCCGTACAAACCTGCACTCCAGAGGTGTTAGATTTTACGCCAACAAAACCCTAAGCTAGAGACCAACCATGGATGCACTCAATGCTTTTTTGATTCCATAAAAGTCTACCAAGACCTTCAAACATACGGATAAAGGAAAGGAGAGATGGGATCCCCTTGATGTAGCCTTCTAGAAGCAAAGAAGAAGGGGGAAGTAACAAACACCATTGATCAAGACAAAAAAAGAAGATTCCACATAGCTCATCACCCATTCAATCCAACCCTAACAAAAACCAAAGGCCCCAAGAATATTCTAAAGGAAAGACCATCTAACCCTATCATATGCTTTGGACAAATCCAATTTGATAAACATAGCCTTCTCCTTGGAGTTAGACATAAAGTGGATAGTCTCCAAGGCTATAACTATACCATCAAAGTTCTAACACCCTTTCACAAATCCACCCTACTCAAAAGAGATAAGGGAAGCCATAATCTATTTTAAGCAATCAAAAATAAGCTTAGAAATAATCTTCTAGATGACATTGCAAAGAGCAAGTGAACAGAACTGATCTAATGAGTTCACTCCATGTTTTTTCCGGAATCAAAGCTAAAGGTGGTATTGAGAGCTTTGAGCATCCTCTTGTTAGAATAAGATTCCTGAACAACCTCTAGCAGATCTGTCTTCAAGATACCCCAAAAAATAATTGAAAAAGTTCTATGGAAAAACCAGCAAGCCCAAGATCTTTCCCTTTCTTCATCTAGAACACCACATGTTCAAGCTCCTCTAGAGAGATAAGATGCATAAGCATGTTGCCCATCTCATCAAAAAAAAGAGAAGAAATGCACTCCAAAATACCTTGCTCTTCCTCTGAAGTTGAAGGGCCACTCTCTTGGAAGAAGGAAGAGAAGTGACAAACATCTTCCACAATAATATTATGGAAAGAAGAAAGAGTTTCCTTGAGAAGAGATGAGAGAGGAAAAGGAAATTCCCATTTTGCATGTCTTTAACAAAATTATGGAAAAAGGAGGTATTTTTGTTACCCTCATGCAACCAATCTATCCTAGATTTTTATTTCCAAAAAAAATCCTTTCATAAGGACCATTCATTCAACTCTTTGGAAAGGAAGGATTGCCGAAGAAGCTGATTTTGATGAAGGCTGAAGAACAAGAATTTCAATTTTTGTGTATCCTTTATTTATGTGCTTCATGCAACCTAAAGTAAAAAAAAACAAGAGAAAAATGCTTGTCTTGAGCTTTGCATTATGTATATACACTAAAATTTAAATTCTAACCCATAAATTTCATTTTGTGCAATTTCATTATGAGTTCTCACAACATAAGTAATAATGAGGCAGCTGGGAATCCAAACACTGCAATTAAACCTAAAATCAAAGAATGGATGTGGGGGAATGAGGCAACTAGTTCTATTGGGAGTACTCATTCAATTGCCCTTCCAAATTGTTGGAAAATTTTGCCAAGGGACCCTTCAATAAGAAGGCCCTTTTAAAACAATTTGCCACCAAAATGGAAGCAAAGAAATCTAGCACATCATAGGGTACTAATATATGGAACTGTAATTTTTGTGGTCTTGTATTCCACAATGACATTACTAGAGGTAATGTCCATCTCCTTCACATCTCAAGAAAAGGCAATGTAGTATGTGACTAGTTGTCACTTAAACTAAGGGCACGAATACAAAGATTGTCTAGTACTAGTGAAGACCATGACACACCACTTGCTACTATGCTAGTGAGGGTACTAGCACTTTTCAAGAGCCCCAAAATTCTCTTTTTCCATCTAGTGAAGCAAAGCCTAAGGGGAAACGTTGGTGACAAGCTCTCCCAACCTAGTGGCAAAGATGTTTAACATTCAAATGATGCAACATTGTCATTAATGGGTGCATGTAGATAAGCCATCATACACTCATCAATATTATGGGCCCTTATTTCACTAGGGTTGTTGATTGTTCAAGGCAAAGTATCAATTTCATATCCTTAGAGATGATATTAAGGAAGTTGGCCCTAAGAATGTGGTGCAAATAAAAATGATGAATCTGGCCTGTGTGTGGAGCAACAGGGAAGTTAGTTGAGGTGGCCTACAAACATATATAGACTCCTTGTTGTGTGCATACCATAAACAATACACTCAAAGAACATGGGAAAAATAGATAGAATCAAGCAAGTGATTATTGATGCAAGGATGTGTACATGTTTATTTGCAACTACCACATATCACATTCATTATTCTAGACCTTCTCCAAGAAGGAAATTATGAAACCTATAGAAACCAAATATATGTCATAATCCATTATCTTGGAGAGGATGCTTGAGTTGCACAAGGCATCGCAACTAATGCTCATCACACAAAAGTGGAATCAATGGCCTAATTCTAAGTTGGAGTAAGGGAAGAGGGTGAAGGAAATGGTGAAGAGAGACATTTTTTGAGCCGTTGCCAAATACATTGTCTCAATCATATCTCCAATTTTCACAGTCACCAAATACAGGGACTCTAATGCTCCAAACCTTGGAGAGGTGTATGAGTGCATTAACAAAATGCTTACCCAAATGAAAGTTCTTGTGCAAGTAACAAGCCCTAGGTTGCAATTGTATAATGAACACATTCAACTCATCATTCAACAAAGGTGGGACAAACTCAACACTCCCTTGCACATGTTTGCCTATGCATTGAACTTGAAGTGGTATGTGCAAAGGCTTGGCAAAGTTTCCACTATAGCAGATGTTGAGGTGAAGGAATGGGCTCATGAAGGAAATTTTGAAGATGTACAATGTGAGGATGTTGCCACCGTTTGTACTAAGTGGGCCAAATTTAACACACTTGGGAGATACCAAGAAAAGCAAAGTTAGATAAGGAGACAATGGCACAAGAGGATCCAATTGTATGGTGGACTATGCATGGGCCACATTCATTAACAAGCACAATAACAATTCACCTCTTGTCCCAATTTTCTAGCTCTTCTACTACTAAGAATAATTGGTTTACACACAACTTCATCCACTCTATCAAGTAGCACAAAATTACCTCTAGCAAGGTAGAGAAGCTTGTAATCACACAAATCACCTTGCATTTGATTGACAACAACACACTTACATGCAAGGAAAGACTTGCAACATGATTGGATATAAAGTCAAACAAACCATCACAAATTGATGATGATGTGTCACAAATAGGGTTGGTTCATGTCTGCTTTGGGGAGCTTGAGCTCAATGTAATGTCCCCATTTTCAGGTTCCCTTGTAGTGTAGTTGGCATTGACCTTGTGGTTGTGTGTCAACGTGATCAGAAGAGTTATCTGATGATTCCAATGAGCTCAAGAGGTCTGGAGGACTCATATGCCACTTTCCAGGGTGATTTTTGGCTTCTAGTGTGCTCTCCAAGATTCTTGTAGAGGGTGTCTATTTATAGTAAGTCACCTAATTGGCTCCATTTATCATTATTTTTCATTGGGATCACTCCAACATTTCTGATGCATTACAATAGTTTTCGCAAAATGGGTGTATTAATGGACTTTATTCTAATTATTTTACTAATGTCGCTAAATATTATTTAAATATTTTAAAAGCACCTTAGTGTTATAGCTCATCGGAACCGAGATGAATTGTTTTAAATAATGGATGCATAAAACAAGGACCTTGCGTGTCAAATTATGATTATTTGGATTAAAAGGTACTTTTCAGAGCTCAAATGGAGTTTTAATTAAAAAAGTGAATTTTAAAAATAAAATATTTTGGAGAGTTCGGTGGAAAAGTATAAAAGGAGGTTTGGAGAGCTCATTTGGATATGCTTGAATATTATTTTGGATATGACCTTTGTTCATTTATGACTGGTTTCCATTGCCTTTCTGAGACGAAAACCCTCGGAAGGAACAGTAGTTGCAAGAGTGAAAGATCTCCCAAGGTTGCTTGCTTAAGGCTTCATTCAGAGGTCTTGCCAAAGCTTGTTATCCCAGATTTTCATAGTTTGTTTGTTTGCAAATTAGAGGTTTTTTTTGGTGATCTACACACAGGGAATATATTGCAGATTGAGGTTGTTTGTGAATGCCTTCATTGCTGGTTGCTCCATTTAGAGGTTATGCCAGTGATTGAATTGATCAATTTGCAGCCTTTATTCGAGAGAATTGTTGAAGGGCTTGAGAAGAAGAATCAATAGCGAATTAGAGAAGATATTGGCAGAGTTTTTAGAAGGAGAAAAAGATCATTTAGAGACCCCAAGCTGGTCGTACTACTTCAACAGGGGTCGTACCTTCCAAGAGAGGGGCGTGTGGCTTAACTAGGCTGAACGCCTATGGTTTGGGACTGTTATCACTCACATTGGAGGCATCTAGGGTGAAGACATTACTGCCATCAGTTTCACAAGGGAGACGCATGGGTTTGGTGATTTGTGGGCAAATTTGTATGCACTAGCTTGCTGGTTTTGTATAATCAAACATGCAACTTTTCATAGCAGCAAATGGGTATGCTTCTACTAAGTTTCTAATAAAAAATAATGATCTGGGTTGTAATTGGTTTAAGCAGTTTTCTTTATAAACTAGTTAGATATAGCTATTTGTTTTATTTGCATTTCCTAGCAAGCAAAACACAAAAAAATCAAAAAGCACAAAACAAAAAAACAAACAGCAGATTGGGGGCAATCTTTGGAGGGTGGATTGTCATGTCCCCATTTTCAGGTTCCCTTGTAGTGCAGTTGGCATTGACCTTGTGGATATGTGTCAACAAGATCAAAGGAGTTATTTGATTATTCCAATGAGCTCAAGGGGTCTGGAGGACTCATATGCCACTTTTCAGGGTGAATTTCGGCTTTTGGTGTGCTCTCCAAGATTCTTCGAGAGGGTGTCTATTTATAGTAAGTCACCTGGTTGGCTTCGTTTATCATTATTCTTCATCGGGATCACTCCAGTGCAATTAATTTTCATTCTGATGCATTTCGACATGTTGGCATTTCAATTAGCACCTCCAAAGTGCTTATTGGAAACGGATAGTTATGCACAGTGTGTAGCAACTGCTCTTCAAATTAGGAGGGGAAGCTCCCTCTTTTTGCTAATGTTTGCATAAAAAGTAAAGTAAACTAATGTTCCTATCTTTTTACTCAACGGCAAGGCACAAGGGTGAATAAAGCACAATGTGTTGCAGCTAAGATTTTCTCTGGTTTCTACAGATCTTAACTACAACTAAGCTAACTTTTAATCTATCCTATCTCCTCAAGATAAACAAAGCAAGAGGGGCATAGGAGCGGGAATGGAATGGTTCAATCACTTAGACGAACTGTCTCTTAGAATGCATCTGAAGGCTCTGAACTTCTAGATTTACACTGAAATAGAATCCACACAAGTAATCTTCGAACAGTAGGCTAGATCTCAGGATTCCCAAGGAGGCACCAAGTCCTTTCCAAGGTGTAGGCTGAAAGTTAGACTACTAGAAACAACAAATAACGATAATCCTACTCTCTAAATTCCTGAGGAGAGACAATGCTCTTTCCGAGGTGTAGATCGAAAGGAAGATTATTAAGAACATACAATGACAAATTTTGAGACTTTTAGATCAAAGGCCCAAGGCTCTCCTGATTTATTATCCCAACTTCGATCAAAGATTACACTTTGGGACAGCAACTTGTGTCAAAGAGACAATCACACATGAAGCGATCAACCAAGAATACATGAACATGGATTGAACACACCTATCTGAATAGAGAGAATGCAAGTTGTACTTGGCATTTAACTATAACAAATAAGATTCAAGAACATATACTAAACGAACAAAGTCGAAGACTTTTTAGCTTAGCGTTTTGCTGCCGTGAAGTAAAGTTACAAAATAATGAGCAAAGGCTCTTATTTATAGAAGCTCAAAGGAGTAGGCAACCCTAAAATCTCCTTGAGTTAACAATGAGTCCTTGCCAATCTGCAAGATTTATTCCTATGTCTAAAAGTAGGTAACCTAACAGTTAACTGGAAATCTACTTCAATTAACTAAAACTAAACTAAAAGAGAACTCCAAATACAAAAGTGCCTCCAAAATAGACATCCACAATTAGTGGAGATAGACATGCATGATCAGTGGGACAGTGAGTTAACTTAGAAAGAGGCATCAAGTTAACTCCTATTTGTCATAAATGCTATTTAGGGGGGGTAGGACGTCCTAACTAGGTGTTTTACACCTCATCACCTCAGTCAACAATTCCTCTAGCCATTCGTTTACTTCTTCTGCTTCTGGACAATTAATGCTTCGCAGGATGATGACGTGTCGCCGCAGCATCTCTTCACCACTCACAATCTGCTGCTGATATTCAATATTCTTTGCAGCTGAGTTATCCAACCTTGTAGACATGACTACAATCTTACTCAATTTGCAACCAGCAGGGTCACCGCAAAAACTGCCACGGATGAGATCTTAGAACTATGTTTGCACCTCGGCTAGCTCAATGTAGGCACCTCCTTCGTGCTGGTAAAGGCAAGGGATAGATGTTACCAATGTTCACAGGAACTTGATAACACCTGCCACAACCTGTCGGTACTCAATCAATTCTACCGAGTTGGTGTCATATGCTTTCACCTTGTATGCAAGTTGTTCTTTCCAAGCGAAAAGATGTTGCTTGTTCTCCTATGTAGTAATTGATTTGTATGCCATCTGTAAGTCTAAGATAGTGATCTCATCCCCAGGCTTCTTCTATGTTGTGTCTTGCTCTAATTGTTGAATCTCCGCGCGGAGGTTATGGGCTCTGTACCTTAACTGGTACAGCTTTATAAGTATACATCGGCCTCTGATGACAAATTCTTCCACTTGACTCCTCAAGTGTTTTCCATACAAGATCAAATAGCAGTGTGTTGTACCCAAAACCAAAATTTTTGCTTCACTAAGGCATTTTGCTTAATTGAGTCTTAATTTTGTTAAAATGATGTCAGAAGGTCGTTTTTGGGGTTTTTAAATATGGAGTTGGTGTTAGTGTCATGTCAGTTAGTTACTGAAGAAATTTGAGAAAAGTGAAAATTTGAAGGAAAATCATCAAAATTTTCTCTCTGTGGAGAGGGGAGCACATTCTCAAAAGGGCGCCCTATCTTTTAGGGGCTCAGATCCTGTTTTTAGGGTTTGTCACTTCCAGCAGACATTTGTCCGGCATCACGTCAGCTTCGCGATGAGCTATCAAGTTTGTCAAACGGACCTGTTTTGTGCAAGTTACGGAAGATGTAGTGCAAAACGAGAGGAAAGCCAGAATTGGCTAACACTGGAAAAAAGAGCAACTTTTGAAAAAGGCGCCCATCTTTTTGAGGTGTCAGATGAAGGTTTTTGACTAAATTCCATCCAAGATGTTTATCTCACATTTGTTCGACCTTCGCGATGCATCCGTCAATGGGTGAATCTGAGTTGCAGAAGTGCTTGAGCCTGAGGTCAAACATAGGGTCAAATCTTAGTCAAAATATCAAAGAATGAGCAAAAGAGCACTTTTTCAAAAAGGTGCCTGAGCTTTTCAAGCCTTTAATGCCTTCTTTTTGATGATCTCAGATATTCAATATGTCTGTGTTACGTTCAGCTTTCCGTTGCCTGTCTCTGTCAGATCAGAAGATGATTCAGCAGCTTGCAGTCGGGGTTTTAATGTTATTTTGGTCAGTTCCAGAAATGGCCAAGTCTGGTGGAAAAAGAGCAACTTTTGAAAAGGGCGCCCTTGATTTTCACCCTTCAGATGATGTTTTCTGGAGAAATGTGCCTTTGCAGCTGTCTTGCAGAATGAGGTCAGCTCCGCAGTGAACCTAAGATTCAGTCTTGAAACTTGGTAAATTAGAAGTTATGAGGATTTTGTTTTTCCCTTCGTTCGAGATGAAAATGAGAAAAAATTTGACTAAGTCTGAGAAAAAGCGCAGCGTTTGAAAAAGGCGCTTGAATTTTTGAGCCTTCAGATGTTAGTTTTATGATGTTCAGTCTCAAGGTACCTTTTGATCAGTTTTTATCCTGCTCTGCGATGCGCCTGTCTTCCAGCCAATCGGTGGAGTCAGTTAGCCAGTGTCAGAGGATGAACAGAGGTCTCGAAAGAGGTTTTAGTCTAAATTTTCATAAAATTGGCTAAGTCTGGAATTCGCCTTAAGAGGTCAAAGTTGAGTTTTCGAAATAAGTTTATTGTACCCAAACCAAATTTTTTGCTTCATTAAGGCATTTTGCATTTTAAAGTCTAAACCTTGCTAATTTGTTGTAAAACACAGTTTTGGGCAATGTCAAGTATGGAGTTTTTGTCAATAATTTGTCAGTCAAAGTCAGTTATATTGGTCAAAACCTGAAGCAGAGACTCAAAATGAAGATTTTCACGATGGAGGAGCATCTCACGACGACATTTCATATTGCAGACGGTCATTTCAATGATCGAAACAGAGTTTTTAAAGATCAAATCATGGAAGTTTTTGGAGGAAAAGCCTCAAAGTGCAAGTATAGCTCGAGAGCCCGATTTTTGGAGGTCAAGATCTTGTCACGAAGTGCT
>VDFB02101118.1:0-11428 GCA_007258455.2 Sequoia sempervirens
CCTACTATGATGCAAAGCTTCACTAAATGATCTAGAAATACATATAAATCAAAATAGAAATTAGTAAAATAGGAAGTGTGCTCTTGGAAAGTTGTAGAGGCTTGAATAAATATTAGAAATGTTGAAAATCATAAAATTTAGGCTAATTGGGACTCATTCACCAATATAGGAAAATTAGTCCTAGATCTAGGTTTCTATATAGGAACAAGTTTCTTGAAAAAGGATATTTGAAACTACAAAAATCTCAAAATTGACCTAAACTAAGACTCAGTCACTGAAAGTGGCGAATGAGTCCAGTTAGGGTTTTATGGAGATTTAAAATATGAATCTATTCTTTATGTCTTCTCTTTCTATTCCTCTTTGTTTTTGGATCTGAAACCTTGTTTTCGGGGTTGTAGGTGACATTTTGGTGAAGAATGCAACCTTTGCAAATGGGGAGAAAAATCCAACAAATATCTCCAAGCTTGTAACCTAATCTTCAATGATCTTCAAGTCTTCAAGGAACCTCGATCTGCAATCACACAAATGGAGAGAGAAAAAGTGTTGATTGTTAAGGAATAGGGGTTTTCCTTGGTCAAACCCCATTTAGGTAATTAAACCAAATAATGAAACAATGAAACAAGGACATGAAACATAGGACATGAAATATGAACAATGATACCTTGAATGATTCCTTGTAAATAATGTCTTATAAATCTGGAACTCAACATGAAATGGCCATGAAGGATGTAGATCTTGATCTTGACAATAGGTGTAGAACAATGCTTGATCTTGGATCTCTAATGCTACATTACAAAACTAGCTCAATAACATGCTTGATGCTTTAAATCCTTGACATGATGATGGATCTTGAATTTTTGCAATAATTGATGAAGAATCCTACCCTTGAATGCCTTAGAAATGATCTTGGATGCTCTCTAGATGATCTTGTAAAGTCTTGGAATACTTAACTATTGAGTACTTGAATTGATCTCATGAGTTCTTTATGAAATAATGATCTGAAAGCTTATTTATATAGAAAATCCATCTAATATCCCATGTATTAGATCCCAAAGGCCGACATACATAAAATTTGAACTTAAAACCTAATTTTTCCCGCTCAAAACCTTGAAAATAGGCCAAATGGGACTCATTCACCCAAAGTGGTGAATGAGTCCCACAGGGCCTATTTTGATTTCTAAAGTGTCAGGGAGTGTGTAAATTAAGTTTATACATTGATATTATCAAGTTTTTGGTTAAAATATGCCTTTGGATATACAATATAGGGCTATAGGGGCCTATTAATGATGGTATTAAGGTCATAAATGCAAGAGGACCCAAAATCCAATGTAAAAGTGTAAATAATACTCTTTATAACACTAAATTAAGGAAAAATTGGGTCCATTTAGCTTAGATGGGCCCACAAACCCATGTGAATGTGTAAAACACATTAAAACATTTTATTAGGTCCACTTTATTTTGTAAGCCTCTTAAATTTAATGTGAAGGTGTAAATAAATACACTTTACAACATTAAATTAGAAAAGAGTTATGTTTATTTAGCTTAAAAAGGGCCAAAGACCTAATGTGGATGCGTAAAACTTATCACAACATTAGATCAAGGTGATATCAGTTCCAATCTATCATTAATTATTCTCAAATTAAGCAAGGAAATGTGTATCCCTTTTCTGTCATTACACAACTTAATGGGATATTTTATAGCTCTTTAATAAATTAATTATGAATACTAAAGATCAAATTTGTGTCAAAATATTTCTCTTTGAATTTAATTTTTATGAACTCTAAGAATATCCCTTGTCTTAGAATAAGAAAAAAAAAAGGTTATTCACCACTCATAAATATTATTATATTATTTCCACTATCTAGTCATAATTAGCAAATAGGCTATATGTTTGAAATTTTCATCAGGATTTTCATCAGCCCATCCATGAATAAAATTTCTCAGTGCAGAAAATTAATAGTCACTAATAGTCAGTGGTGAGTTTCTTGGGTTGTTTTTGATGACATGGAGTTTTCTAATTATGTGGGTTGGCGGTGGTACAGTTGGTTGTCTTGATATGTAGAAGAAGAATGGTAAGTGTTTGCTCACATGAAGGTTAATGCATCCTGGCACTGTTGTACGATGGTACAGGAGGAAGTAATTGCAATATTCAATGTTGCAATGTGGGAAAGTATACTCTGAAATGTGTGAGAAAATATATTGATTAAGTTGCATTGTTGAAAGAGCCATTGTGGTGTTGGTTTCATATCAGACTATTGTAAAAATTGTCACTTTTGGCTTTGTTTTATAGCAGATTGTAGTGTTTTAAAACTATTGTGCTTCAGAATCTATCAGTCATTTTACATGGGTATTTTTCATAAATGATTAATTTATTGTTCATGTCTTTCACTCTCTGCTTATTGTTCCTTGTTATATATTTGTATTTTTGGCATTATAATCATTTTATATACTTCAAAGAGATTATGGATCTATATTGATAGAGAAATTGTAGTTAAATCTTCTTTCTTTTGTCAAAAAATATGGTTAGGGTTAGTAATTTTTTCTCCCTTAGTTTAGTATTTGTAGTAATCTCTAAGCATCTTTGGTGTTATACCCATTAACATAGGAGCAATTGCAAATTAACATAGGAGTAATTACATATATATATGCAGAGGGTTGGTATGAAAGCATAAAGATATTCAACATAAAATTACTTTAGTGGTTGTTAAGTGTTATTCTAATAGCTCTTTTACAATTTCTCTATTTTTCTATAATATTTAGTGCCAAGTAATGTAGCTCGAATTTTCAATTAAGTCTCTGGAATTATACTCATTTTCCATAGATTATTGGTACTCATTGGCTTTATAAGTTCTATTTAATGTTTGTTTTAATTCATCAGTCATTTACATGTGATTCTTAAATGTTATTCTAATAGCTCTTACAACTATTACATAGACTTCTTGTATTGTACCAATATGTTTCATGATATTCTTTTTTCCTCATCAATTTGAAGCTCCTTATAACAAATTGTTAATTGTCATGGTTATTTTATCTAGATGGAACATGCTATATGTCTGTTAGAATTTCCCCATAACAAATTGTTCTTCATGATATTCATTTTTTTTAGTTCATTATCATAGTTTTCCTCTTCTATTATCCATATTTTAAAGTTCTATTTAATGTGGTTTTTCAAACATCTATCATTTTCCTATGATTCTTAAGTTTTTTTCTAATAGCTCTTTTCCAATTTCCCTTTTTGTCTATATTAGTTTAGTGGCCCTTTTAAATGTTATTCTAATAGCTATTTTACAATTTCTCTATTTGTCTATAATATTTAGTGCCAGGTAATGTAGGTCAAATTTTCAATTAAGTTTGCGGTGTTATACCCATTTTACATAGATTATTGTTACCCATTGGCTTTACGAGTTCTATTTAATGTGGGTTTCTATTCATTTGTTCTTTACTTGTAATTCTTAAGTGTTATTCTAACACCTCTTACAACTATGACATAGAATTATTGTCTTGTACCAATATGTTTGATGATATTATTTTTTCCTCATCTATTTGAAGCTCCTTATAACAAACTACTAATTTTCCTGGTTATTTTGTTTTCATGGAACATGTTATATTTCTTGTATCAATATGTTTCACAATACTCTTCCTTTCTCATCTTTTTGAAGTTCCGCATAACAAATTGTTCTTCATGATATTCTTTTTTTTCTTTTCAGTTCCCCATAACAAACTATTCATTATCATAGTTTTCCTCTTCTATTCTCCATATTTTGAAGTTCTATTTAATGTAGGTTTTCAAACATCTGTCATTTTCCTATGATTCTTAATTATTTTTCTAATAGATCTTTTCCAGTTTCCATTTTTATCTATAATACTTAGTAGTGAATAAGTGTTATTCTAATAGATCTTTCACAATTTCTCTATTTTTCTATAATATTTAGTGCTAAGTAATGTAGATCAAATTTTCATTTAATTATGTGGCGTTATACCCATTTTGCATATATTATTCCTACCCATTGACTTTATGAGTTTTATTTAATGTGGGTTTCCATTCATTTGTCATTTACATGTGATTCTTAAGTGTTATTCTAACACCTCTTACAACTATTACATAAACTGGTTATCTTGTACCAATATGTTTCATGATATAATTTTTTCCTCATATGTTTGAAGCTCCTGATAACAAAGTATTAATTGTCATGGTTATTTTGTCTGGATGGAACATGTTATATGTCTTGTAGCAATATGTTTCATGATATTCTTTTTTTCTCATCTGTTTGAAGTTCTCCATAACAAATTGTTTTTCATGATATTTTTTTTCAGTTCCCCATAGCAAACTATTCATTATCGTAGTTTGCCTCTTCTATTCTCCATATTTTGAAGTTCTATTTAATGTGGGTTTTCGAACATCTATCATTTTCATGTGATTCTTAATTTTTTTCTAATAGATCTTTTCTAGTTTCCATTTTTTTCTATAATATTTAGTAGTGAATAATTGTTATTATAATAGCTCTTTTACAATTTCTCTATTTGTCTATAATATTTATTGCCACGTAATGTAAATTGAATTTTCATTTAAGTATGTAGCGTTATACCAATTTTGTGTAGATTATTCCTACCCATTGGCTTTACGAGTTCTATTTAATGTGTGCTTCCATTCATTTTTCATTTACGTGTGATTCTTAAGTGTTATTCTAACACCTCTTAAAACTATTACATAGATGGCTTGTCTTGTACCAATATGTTTCATGATATTCTTTATTTCTCATTTGTTTGAAGCTCCTTATAACAAATTGTTAATTACCATGGTTATTTTGTTTGTAACATGTTATATGTCTTACAATATCAATATGTTTCATGATATTCTTTTCTTCAGTTCCCCATAAAAAATTGTTCATTATCGTAGTTTTCCTCTTCTATTCTCCTTATTTTAAAGTTAGAACTATTTAATGTGGGGTTTCAAACATCTGTCATTTTCCAGTGATTCTTAATTGTTTTCCTAATAACTCTTTTCCAATTTCCCATTTTTTCTATAATATTTAGTAGAAAATAAGTGTTATTGTAATACCTTTTATACAATTACTCTATTTGTCTTCAATATATATATATATATGCATATATGTATCTTTCTATATTGTGAAGCATTAATTTTCAAATATAGTTCACATTGCATACCATTCTCTTTGGAAGGATTTGAAGTTAAATCTATCAGAAACATACCAAGCAACAAACTGTGCAAAATGCATATAATACCAAAGATACACAGAGTATATATATATGTATATATACATATCTGTGTGTGTGTGTATACATATATGTATATATATATATACATATATGTATATATATATACATATATGTATATATATATATATACATATATGTATATATATATGTGTGTGTGTGTGTGTGTATGTTTGTGTACATGTGTATAATATAGACATATAATTATATGTATATCTATGTATGTATGTTTTTCTAATATTTCTTTTACAATTTCCCTATTTTTCTATAATATTTAGCGCCAGATAATGTAGCTCGAATTTAGAATTGACAAGCAAAATGCTTCATAGATTGGTTGTCTTGTATCAATATGTTTCATCATATTCATTTTTCCTCATTTGTTTTAAGCTCCCTATAACAAATTATTCTATTATTCTTGTAACAAGAATTTTTTTCAATTTTTTAAATCCTAAAATTTTTGGGTTTTCAATCATTAGTCATTTTCCTATGATTCTTAAGTATTTTTCTAATAGTTCTTTTACAGTTTCTCTATTTTTTCTATAATATTTAGTTCCAAATAATGTAGCTTGAATTTTGAATTGACAAGCCAATGATTACATAGTTTGCTTATGTTGTATTAATATGTTTTATGATATTCTTTTTTTTAGTTCCACAAAGAAAAACACGTCGTAATACCCCCATATTTCTGATACTACTTGCTACTATTGGTTTCTCTTGTGTGTTAGCATGATACTGATTTGTGTTGGTGATTCATTCACCGACTTGCTGTGTGCGAATGCATAGTTTAGTTAATTGTTACATGTGACATTATTGGTATGATTTATGATACTCGGTGTGTTGATTGGATTATTGTTTATTCAAATACTATTTCATTAATGTTTATATGCCAATATGATGATTCTATGGTGATGTTATTTAATTCAGTATTATTTTATAATGCAATGGTTAATAATTAGTTATGATGCAGTAGTTAAGTAATCACATTATCTTAGGATCAATTTGGTTAGAAATGTTAGTTCATCATTGATATTGTAATTGTTAGAATAGATTAGGTGAGAGGACAGTGTAGTATCACTCGTTCACGAGTGCCCTGCTACACTGCAATTCCTTCTCACGATAGGATGTTTGACTATATATATACATACATGTGCTACTTGACGTTTATTTGGATGCAGGATTGCAGGAATAAGTCTCGATTCCACATGCGAAGGTGACAATAAAATTAACCCAATGGGTAAAAGTTGAAAAAAGGAGTAGGTTTGGAAGTGTCCCGTCCAAGTCAGAGTAGATGCTGTTGTGAGTCGTGTTATGAGCTGAAGTTTTGTCTTTGTCTTTTATATGGTTGGTATTTGAGTATTTATATAATTCTGATTTAATGTTTAATTAATTAATCATTATTTCATAAAATAATTGAGTAATGTTGCATTGTTATTTGATTTAATTAGAGTTAGAAAAATATGAAATTTAAATATGTGTGAAATTAAAAAAAGTATTTAATTAATTAAAATTTAAGAAATTAAATTAAATTAATATTGTTGAGAATAAATTAGAAATTATATTTTTTATTAATATTAAATTTAAAGAAATGTGAGAGAATATGTCTGAATTTAAATAAATATTTTAATTTAAAATTGAGGAAGTATAGGACATTAGCACTTAAAGATAAGGATAATAAAGAAGAGCTTTTTGAAAAGGAAGCACAATGAGATGTCATTTTGATTTATTATTTTTGGTGAGGGAATTATTGACACACACAGAAGTTTTTCTCTGTGGTTTTGGATTTGGAAAGAAAAAAAGGAATTAAATATAGTTTTGGGTTTTGTGTTCTTTTGGGTGAAAATTATTGTGGTTTGAAAGAAAAGATAGATTCAGAAGAATGTTGAAGGCCAAAGATCGAGAAAAGAGCTAAAGGCAGAAGGTCGAGAAAAGAGCTACAGGCAAGGATTCAGGAAGAGGGCTGTAGAAGGAAATCGAGAGGAGGCTTCGGGAGGGATTCTTCTCCAAATGAAGGACTCCAGGTTCCATAAAATTTATTATTTATTATTTTTGTTCTGTGAAGAAAATCATGTATGTAATACTTTAAATCGATATTTTGTTTGAAAGAGGGTTTTGTTTGGTTACGTTATATTCTTGAATGATTCTATTGAAAACTATAATTAAACCTTCTGTAGTTTGTTAATGCAATATGGTTGAGAAAGAAATCTGTTGTTATGAATTTTCTAGTTATATATATATATATTCTATGCAGAGATTAAATATATAAATATATGTTATTGTTCTGATTGAATTATTTAAATGTAAATAAATTAGTAATTTAATAGATAAATTATTATACACTGAATTAGAAGAAGGTATTGAAATATTATATAAATATATATATATATATATATATATATATATATATATATATATATAAATGTATATATATATATATATATATATATATATATTAAAAAAAATTATACATATATATATATTTGATTTTGAAAATTTCTGTGTTCGTTTAAAATCATATGTATGTTTCTGGGTTTTAAAAAAAAAAAAAAATCATATTATAGGGTCGGATTGTATTTTATTAGAAAATGGAATTTATTTTTGTTGAAGAAATGCTCGCTTCGAATTTCGTAAACGAAATTGAAAATAAAATAAAGTTAAATGATATAATAAATATAAAATTAAATTATATAAAATTAATAAAATTAAAAAAATAAATATATAGAGTGGGGCTGTGGACGGCCGAAGCCGTACATAGCCGTGGGACTGTGCGTAGTCACCACGGACTACGCACAGCAGTCACAGACTGCTGTACGCAGTCTGTGGAGACTGTGGCCTCCCATTGGGAGGTACGCGCAGTACCCATAGACTGTAAGCAGTCTGTGGGGACTGCGGCCTCCCCTTGGGAGGTGCGCAGTACCATGGACTGCGTTGTTTATTTTTAAAAAAATAAATTTAAAATTTAAAATTATTTAATATTATTTTTATTTAATGCATTTTGTTTTTAGTAATATTTAGTTTATATAAATATATATATATATATATATATATATATATATATATATATTTTTAATTATTGAGATTTAATTTAATTTTTATTATATAATATTCATATGTGATTTAGTTTGAAATTTGTTTTTAAAAAAATAATAATTTTTTTGTAATATGATTATATTAATTTTATTAAATGATTATTTATTTGTGTTTGTGAGATTTTTTTTATAAAAAAAAAACATAATTTTGAGGAAATTGCAATGATTAATGTAGTTGTACAAATTTTAATTGGTTTTGTGCTTGGACTTGAATCGAAGAGTTAAAATTAAAAGATATGATGTTATAGAGTAAATGTGCGAATTTGAATTAAATGATGTGTTTTATTTTGAATCGAATAACCTCGAATTGTTGATTTATTTGTTGATGACATTATTGAGTTTTGAAAATATTTTTATATGGGGTTTCTTTTAAGTAATTGTTTTCTTGAGGTTATTCATTAGGTCTATTGTGGTATTCTCTTCATTGTTTTATTGTGTCGTATGGAAGACCCTAGGTTTACCTTACCTGTCGTAAGAGTTTAAGTTATTGCTAAGGGTTTCCAGAAATGGAATGTTTTTCTTTCATGTTTCTTTTATTCTCCATGTCGGGCAAATGGGGTTAAAGGTCTATGTAAGTCTTCCAGAGAAGTTCTCTAGAGTGGGATATTTGGTGTAGAGGTTCAAATTGTGAATCCCCTTGATGTATTGTACTATTATGTTGTACCCGGTTTCCACGAACGGGGATTTATGCCTCCTGAGAAATAGGAGAGGGTAATGTGATTTGTACCTCCTTTGGAAGGAGTGTGTTTTCATATTTGATTTCCTCCAGTGTTCGGAGTGAGTTCCTTATTTTGTTTCCTCCTTGGATTGGAGAGGTTATGTTGTCCAGTTGCCTTTTATGATATTGTATCTTGTGTGTTGTCGATAGGAGAGTGGCTCTTTGTGGGGGTCCGACACACAAAGGGGCGCCAGGGTAACTCACCTAGAGTTTAATTAAGTGATAATCTAAAAGAATTAATGGGGGGGCTTTCACACTAATAAAGATAAAGGATGTCTCTCTTGTGAAGCAAGTGAATGATAAGGCTCGAGATGAGATGGGACGCATAGTTTTGCGTGAGGGTCCGGCGGCCGGTAGAGGCAAGCCAGGGTAACCCAGGATGGGGGTCCGGTAGCCTAGGAAGGTTGAGCCAGGGTAACTCATGGCAATTTATGCATGACACTCTTCCTATGTCGACAGTTAATCAGTTCTTGTGTGATGTTCATGATCTTTGTTCTCTGGAAGCATTGTAACCTCGTGTTAAGTGATAATGTGTTGTAGTTGTCAAGTGATGTTGTGTTTGTAGTGGTTAAGTGACTTATTGATTTCTCTTTGGTTATTGTTGTAAGTAGTCTTTGATATTATGTCTTGAGTTCATCGATGTTGTGAGTTGGACTTGTTGTTATGTTCTGAATTGGTGTTGTTGTGCCTTTGGATTTGTCATTGTTGAGTTTTCTAAGTGGTCTTTGATGTTAAGTTGTCTTTTAGGAGTTAGTCTTTGTTATTGTTAGCGTGCTTGGTCGGGGACCCTTCCTTGTCTACTCTCAGCACGGGGGTGGTTGGGTGGAACGTGCTTCGCACCCCGTTGGGTTTCCCTTTTCTGTTGCAGATGTATCTTTTACTTGCAGGTTTTGGCGGATGTTGATGATCCAGTGTCCTTATGTACCAGATAGATGTATATACTTCATATGTAATGTATTCATTGTTGTATTGTCTCCCACGTGTGTTGGGATGACCTTGCTGTAAATTGTATATGTGATTATTGAGGTTGTATTTTTAGTCAATTGTATTCTTCTATCATTGGGATGTAATAATTATTCAGGCCATGTATTTATTCAGGATCTTATGTTATAGTTGGTAATGTTGAGTTGTATCTACCGAAATATGTAACACTTTATATCTTTATAATTCCATGTATTGTCATATGTGCATATGTTATTAATGTGGATATAGTTGATAGATATTTTAAATGATGAAATGGGAATGAATAGATTTACGTAATTGATTAATTATTGTTATCTTATTATCGTTGTTATGGGTTAGAATAGTAATGTCACCTTGTGTCCCCAATGGAATGAGTTGTGTAATTTAATACATTGTTTTAATACTTAAGTATGTTTATTGTATGTTCTTAATTTTTTTTAAAAAAAAATTGTTCCGTTGTTATTAGTTCCATTGGGGTTTGCATGGCGGGGCGTGACAGCTTGGTATTAGAGCCAGGTTTAAACACTGGGCGCTCTGGGATAATGTTGACCCATTAAGTTGTTAGTTGCGTAGGTAATACTCCAGGCATTATGAGCCATGGCGTTGACCTAGGTGCTTTGTTCGTTAGTTTATGTTTTTCTTTTTGGGTTGGTCTGACTTGGCTACCCAAAAGTTGTTGTGTGGTGTAGGTCCAATGGCGCAGGAAACTAAGGGAAGGGATAGGACCCTCGGTGTAGTGTACAATGCACCGATATCCTTCCTACTGGAATAATGCATTATGGACAATTGTGTTGTGTGTGAATTTTGTGTGTTGTGTGTGGTGGATGACAACCAGCTTTGTTGTTATGTCCACTCTTACATGCCTTCTTATGATTTACCTCATTGTGCAAGCGATTGCCTGATTGACCCTATGTGGTTTTGGAGTTGCTTTTGTGTGTTATATTGTATGGAATTATGGAATATGGTAATAGGAAATGAATGAATATGTGGTTAGTTATAGAGATTTGTGGCATGTTCACTTTGTGGTTGTTGTATGCTTAATCTTATCTATTTTATATATATATATAGTTACTGGCTTCCAGGAGTAAGCCATATTCTAGGGGGGGAGGATGTAATACCCCCATATTTCTGATACTATTTGCTACTATTGATTTCTCTTGTGTGTTAGCATGATACTGATTTGTGTTGGTGATTCATTCACCGACTTGGTGTGTGTGGATGCGTAGTTTAGTTAATTGTTGCGTGTGACATTATTAGTATGATTTATGATACTCGGTGTGTTGATTCAGATTATTGTTTATTCAAAATAGATCTTCAGTAATGTTTTATATGTCGATGTGATGATTCTTTGGTGATCATGTTATTTGGATTCAGTATTAGTTTATAATGCAATGGGTTAATAATTAGTTATAATGCAGTAGTTAAG
>VDFB02101119.1:0-13704 GCA_007258455.2 Sequoia sempervirens
ACTTGATGGCATCAAGGAATGGCTAAATCCATGGATATAAAGTATTATGAAAGCAAAATGAACTTGAACCGGGTGTCCAATTTTGAAGACTATTACTAATGATCCAAATAAATTTATTGAAGATGTCGGTTGGGAATTTTGGAATATGGAAGCTAGTGACTCTGATTCTGATAATTCAGAAGAGTTAGATCAAGGATATGAACCCTTTGATGTAGAAGAGGAATTGGAATCAAATGAGGAAGGTTTAGAAGATGGATCTCTCTTGAGATGAGAGAGAGACTAGAGAACATGGGATGAATTAGAAGTTGAAGCTAGAAATGTAGATAAGGAAAAAGGAGACGAGTCTAAAAGTGAAGAGGAAAGGCGGTAATGAAATGTAAAAGCTACAGGGAAGTCTCAGGCACCTAATATTACAGATTCAAGAGGAATGCCTACCAAGAGGCATAAATTTAAATGAACTAAGTTCATCTACATCCTTCTATTATTTATTCATGCACATAAATGGTCATCTTGTAATCAAAAGATTTGAGCTCTATTTACTCATCCTATGCATCAATAAACAACTCAACACAAGAGATGAAAATTGACATATTAACACAACAATATCCAACTAACTTATTGAAACTCAACTACTGATACCTCGTTCTCCATCTAGATTACAAAATTGTTCCACTTTTTGTTTTGTAACATTTTCTTTTCAAATTGCTTTGGATGGTGGTCATATTTCTCCTCTTGTCAAAACATGGCACATGGACTAGTTAAACTAATTAATATGCAATCATTTACTTTTTCCAACGAAATAAAATAAAAATCATTTAACATATTAAATATACATACAAATGTATAGATCAAGGCATGTAAACCTTTTTGGCCATTTCGATGAGTGGCACGAAGTTTCTCAAGTCTAGCCTTGGAGGCCTTGTCTTGAAACATATACTAATTCAATTTAACTATGCACAAATAAAATTTAAATATTATTTAGTAAATTTGATATAATATTTTGAGCAAATTCAAATATCTACATACTCTCCTCACTGGAATTCCTCTATGCATCAGACTTCTCATATGCATTTAGAAGCTCTCTCCATACTTTCACACGTACATCAATAGGCCCTTTTTTTTTCCTTAGCTTGGGAGGGAATTTTTTAACTTCTTTTTTTGGTTTCACCAAAATCTCTTACAGTTTTGAGACATTCATAGCTTTATCTTCTTTCTAGACCAACCTATGCCAAATTCATTCTCCATTTCATGGATAACTACTTTTTTTAGGTGCATGGGTATCTTTGAGAATGGAAAATGTAGATGGTCTTTGAACTGTTGAAGGCATGATTCCTTCAACCTACTCACAAACATTTTCCTAGCATCAATCATTCAAACTTCCCTAAAACCACCTCGTATTCTATCTTCGTATTGTAGCTACCAATGCAAGATAGAAAACATGGCATGGTGGAAGAATTTTGTGTCCTAGGAGTGGAAGTCTCTGCTCCTTGTTCCACATTCCTAGAGTTTATTGTCACTGATTTCCTCTTGGATCTTTTGCTCAATCCAGGAATGGTTGGGGAATCAATTGATTCCCTTTGACACAATTGATTTGTTTGCAATTTTTGAGGGGCATTAATAGATTTTTTTCTATGTATCTGGCAAGCATTGTCCAATCAACATTAACCAATTTTTTCACTACCTCTACCCCCAATATGGAAGCCAATTCCTCTTTATCTTTGTCAGTCTCATGTCCCTATATATATATAAATTATATTTCTTCTTTTAAATTTAGAAATAAAAAACTAAAAATTCAAATTCAAAGAAGCAATGGAAACATTTACAAATCTATAAATTGACAATGAATTACCTCATTGTGGCCAAAGTTTGTTGATAATGCTCTCTTCCCTCCATTGCTTGACATTTTGAGGTGACCTAGGGAAAATTATTTTCATCCAGTCTGTGGAGGTAAACGAAGTACACATTGTCAAGTAAGAAATTTTTCATCTAGTTTGTGGTATGAAGGTTTTGTTTTGTGGGAAAATATGTTTGTTGGGTTTGCTTAGTGTTGATAACCTAGGGAAAATATGTTTGCTTGGTTTTCTTAGTTTTGATAACCTTATCATGAAAACTCTTTCATAATGCAATCTTGGACAAATTTTTCATGGCATCAGTGACTATAGCACGGTTGGGAAAAACCAAGCAATTTTTGCATTTATTTTTAGCAGTTGCTCAGCAGTGACCAACCCAATTCCCATATTTTCCAAGTAGTTCACTATTTCCTTAATACCCAGGTTAGGGAAAGAATACAGAGGCATCCTCACTTTGTGCTATAATATTTTGAGCCAAAGCTCAAATAGTTAAGGTAAAAAAAATTATTGCTTTCTCAAAGGTTTTACAATTTATAATGATGGGAGAATTTAGAGGTTTCCTAGACTAGTTAGGCCATGAACCAGTAAAAAATCACCAATTTAAATGTAATACAAAGAGCAGTAAACAATCCTAAATTCAACCAAGAAAAAAAATTGTAACCTTACCTATGGTGTTGCAAACTAAAACGAATTTCTCATCAGTTGTTGGTGGCACCCTGCTTTCTTCCTTCGTGCAACGTTTTCCCCTTTTTTGTCATTACTTTTCTTCCTTCAAGTGGGAAAATTTTAAATTTTTTATTTTGATTCATTAGTTGATGCTTTAGTTGGCATTAGTTAATTCCAACTTTAGTGATAACTTTTGGCCATTAATGTAATCTATTTGGGACATATAAGGTGATGTCAAGTGCACCTAATTTATTGCCTATCATTGTTGTATAGTGACTATTTTTATTGTTGTGTATCACAAGATCCAGTGTGTTGGAAATAATTCCAACTCTGACCTTGTTTTTGTGACCACCATTGTCCCATGGCTCCTTCATCAGTTTAGTGTGGTAGAGTGGTTTTTACCACGGTCCTACAAGGTGCTTCATCCTTCTCGGTAGTAGTGTGGTGAAAGCTTTTGTGGTGGCACGCGAGTCTTCCTTCTATTGCTGGCATGTTGCAGTGACTCCTATAGTCCCACCAGTCTTCTATCATTGGGGTATATCCTGTAGCTCCTTCATCAGCTTAGTGTGGTAGAGCGGTTTTTATCGTGGTCTCATAAGTTGCTTTTTCCTTCTCGACGATAGTGCAGTGAAAGCTTCTATGATGGAATTTTTATTCATAGAGGAGGCCATGGAGAGAGGACATGGATGACATAGAAATACTAAATCACTAAGAGGAAAGTGGGTGGAAATAGATGAGACAATAGAATCTACAGATACAATAGAGGTAATAAGAGAAAGCAACCTCAACCAAAGGAGGAAGGTGTTTATGAATTCACAAATGCTACAATGTAGAGGAGATAAAGTCATTTTTTTGTCCATAAGGCCTCTAAGGTCAAACTTATTGGTTGAAAATACACAAGAATGGTGACTAAATGTGATTCTATGATCAAGGGAAAAGTTTGAAAATTAGGATATCCAAAACATGATATCAATATGTCAAATATATGACTAAATTGAGGTTTTATGTTGGATAGCATATTCGTTGAAATGATATAATTGGTGTACTAAACATTATTTACTAAGTTGTGCATTATAGGGGTGAGATGAGGCCATGGCAATAGATCGTGTCATATCAAATGAGGACACAACGGATGAAGCGGGACATCAGGTACTCAAATTTTGACTTAACTTAGGAAAAAATGATATGATGGAATTTTGTGATACGTCCATCCTTTTTCACAGTATTATTGAAATTTCTAATGTATTATCCAATCTTGACATAAATTAATGCATGTTGATTATTTTAGATGTAGATTGGAGCAAATGTAGAGCCTAAGCGTTCAACTAGCAAAAGAAAAATATATGTATATGGACATGGACCTAAAACCATTAAATCACATAGACAACAGTGGGTGGAAGAGGATATGACAATGGATACTATAGACATAATAAATGATTGCATTGAAGAAGAGGTTAGGACTATAGTACACGGGATGAATACTTTGAGAAAATTATTGTTTGTGGATGTTTTTTATGTCATGTAAAGAAAAAATCCAAATGAGTGATTGTACAAAGACATTACATATATGATGAGCTTCTAGTCAGTAGTATGCCTCCTAAAATTGATTCAAATCCAATAGGAATTGTGGTGAGGAATTTTCCAATTTGATATAAATAACATGTATACTTCATTTAAACATTGTTTTATATTATTTGATATAAATTTTCTTGGATCACCAACTTCCAGCCTAGGGGAAATGATCATTTATCAAATGATACATCTAATAAAAATATGTGCCAATATACCAAATCAGAAGATGAGGAATTGATGAAAACAAGTAACAGAACAAGAATCGGTGTGAAGATGCATAATTTTCTTAAAGAAAAGGGAAAGGTGGGCTACATACCCTATGAGAATGAATGTGATGGAGATGATGACTTTCCCCTAAGTTTGAGATCAATTTACAAAGAGAAATTTTATTTTCAACTATATTGCACTTGGCCTAGTGATCAACAACTACCTAGAGTGTACGAGGTGTTTCAATTTTGGGGATACAGCTACATGATATGACCCTCCAATATTCATGGAGAAAATATAGGCCTCTTTACTGTCCAAAATGTACATATGAGATCCAAACATAGAAACAATTCAGAACAAACCACTAGGAGATTAATAACATATTATGGTCCTTCATATTACAGTGGTGAATGGAGAAGGCTAGCAAAATACAATCCTAACATGTGAGCATATGGTCTAAATTCGAATATGTATACACATCATCTCCAATTGGAAAGTGGAAAAGAAATTAATAGAGGTCATCTTATGTATATAGATGGACGTGCATACACACAAAAGAAAATTGTAGGATTTATAAATAGTAGTAATGGAAGTGACCCTACTATAAGACCGAATTGTCAATTTGTTGAGGTTATAAACGATCAAGATGGAGATATGGAAATAGAGGTTGATATATTGATAATGGTTGAGGCTATTATGGACCTTACCATTGGGGATGAGTTATTGATTGATTACCCCTTCTTAAAATGCACTCTTGCGTGAAAGAAGAGGGAAGAACAAGGTAACCCTAAGGATGTTCTCAAGGGAAGAAAACCAAAGAATAATAAATGAGTGTGGACTGATGTTTTATAAACTATGTTGTCAAAATTGTGTTTTATAGAAATTATTGTATAAAAAATGTAGTCTATAAAATAACATTCCATTATTCATTTGATGTATATATGTTCAAACAATTTATATAATCTCTAATATGTGTATGTCATTCATGTGTAGGTATTTTTCTATGAAGATATTTTGACTTGAAATGGATATTTTTCATACATTATGATCCAATATTAAGGCATGTAATTGACGATGCATTAGTGGATATTAAGCAAAACAATGATGGCTAAAAATGAGAGAGGGATTAGAGAACATTGAAGAAATTGACATCCATGATGATGCTGAAGATGGTTAAATGTCCAGGCACAAGAAGATAACAATCCAAAGTTAGATGATGTTATGGAAGACAACAATATGGATGGTATAGAAAATGATGATCCAAATACATCTGGTAACAATATAGATGGTCTACAATCAAATTTCAATGATGATGAAGATGATGCAAGTCAAGATGATGATGATCATAATATTAAATACTTGAAAGAACATTTGAACATCGACAATGATACACTAGATGACATTGTAGCAGACAATAATGTTAATGACCAAGACTTCTAAATTTTCAGAATTATTTACAATCCATGTTTAAAAAAGGATGATTCTTATGGCCTAAACTTTTAAATGCTTCATTAATAATATGTTGTACTTGGATAATTGAAAACCTATTTTATTCTCCTAGCAAGCTTGTTATTTTCCATTATAATTCTAGACCAAACAACATTTGCGGGGATGGCCTTTTACACCAATCTTAATTTGTATGAAGTTCATGAACTTGATGTCAATCAGTAAATTCCTTTTGTAGATAGGAAATGTAAAGGCTTCATTTAAGAAAAGATAAGTAGTTTTTTTCTAAGGGTAATCCACATGCAAAAAGTAAAAAGCACATAAAAAACAATTGTACAGTAGAAAATAAAATTCAATTAGTTATGTCTTATTTTTCTTGCACACTTATCTAAAAGACATAGGGTATTCACCATACATTTCCCTTGACAAAGAAAACATGTGCTTTTATTTATTTTTACTTTATATATTAGAAGTGAAATTTTTGTTACATAATGATGCACTAAGAAAATAATATATACAAAAAAATGCAAAGAAAATGTTTGAAATTTAATATACAACCTATTGTGTTGCATTGAAAGGAATCAAGATTAACTGGGGTATGTGCGGGGATCATGATGGGCCAAAAAGTGGCAATATGATGGGTATGTGGTCACGACTATTTTTTTACCCAAAATTGATGAAGCGAAAAGGGTTTTTAAAGGAGAGATTCTCAACTTCTACCAATATAAATTATTCTTTCTTTGAATTTAATATAATTATTATTCATTTTCTATCCAAATTACGAACTAAAGTCCTGATTGATAGGCTGATTGAAAAAACTCTATAGCTTTCAAACGGTATCACATTTTTTGAATCCAAAACATTTGTCACATTCTATGCTTCACATACTATAGGATTAAAAAAAGTTGAATTTCATGAAGTTTGACCAAGTTAAGGTGGTTAGACATCTGAGTTTATTTTTTTTAAGTTGTAATAAAAAATTCATAATTAATTATTTAATTGGAAAAAATTTAAAAAATATGCATCACATCGGAACATGAGTCCTCTACTTATATCTAAAATATTATAAAAATATTATCATTTTATTATGGTTAAGGTGGTCGGGGACACCTACTTCTTATTTTTTCCCTGAAATTTACGTGCCTTTGCATTGAAATTTCAAATTTTCACCACATAGATTTTTTTAAAAAAACATACCTAGTAGTTTAGAAACTAAATTCAATTTGCTACTGATTCTATTTTTACACATTTTTTGAAATAATATAGATAACTTATTCAAATTTTACTTCAAGTTGTCTAACTCGATTTTTTTAAATTTTTGCCTTAAGGGCTTGTTTTTCCATGATGATCCACATGCCACGGGACAAGAAATAAAAACAAAATTTTGATGATTGTACTTAAAAGTGAATAGGATATGAAAAGTGTGGACAATGATGGTGTTGAAATTGAAAACCCTGATTCTGATGATATTACCATTTTATGTCATTCGAGATAAAGAGCACATAAAATTTTATATACATAGTAAATGAAGATTTGAAACTAATAAATTGAAAATGTAAACACTTGTGAGCACCTGTCAAAATCTGAAAATACTAAACTTCAAGAATGGGTTAGTATTCTACAAATCCATCAAAATGCTCCTATGAAACAACATGTGAATGCTTCAAAATGCAATAAATGACAAGAGAAAACTAAAAGCATTATGAAAACAATAAAAAGTACCTATTCCATAGTGGATTGGTGTCAAATATGTCAATGACCCTTTCCCAATCCTTGTTGAAGCTCAAGTGATGAAATGCAATGGTGATGGAGTAAGATGGGAAAAATTACTTCTCAAACCAAGAAAGTAACTTTGCATGAAAATGTAGATGATAGATGCAGAATGAGGCCCTCAATTTATAGAATATTTTGATGAGAAGATGGCCAATGAGATGAGGCCACTTGTCAATTTGTGAGTGGTTGAGGAGTGAGCACATTTTGGCCAATGTGCCAAAATTTTAAAATTGTTGAGTGGGGGGACATGTAAGACAAGTTTTAGAATTTAAAATTCTGAGTGGGGGACATAACATAATTTAAAATTCTGAAAATGTTGAATGGAGGATATATGTTAGAATTTAAAATTCTAAGTGGGGGATATGTCATAATTTAAAATATTGAAAATATTGAGTGGGGAATATTTCTCAAAGATGCCATGTTGAAAGAAAATAAGGATTTTAATAAATCAATAAATTGATTTATTTGTGCAAGTGGGTGGTTAGGTTAATTTAATTAGGATTAGATTAGCCTAATGATGATTAGGATGTTTTGACCCCTTTTGACTTGAATTTTTTATTTATTAAATGAATAACCTTAGGAATGAAATTAATGTTGATGAATGGACCTAACTAACTGCATGATGCAGATTTTGCATGTCTACAACACTGTAAGATTTTTCCTTAAACAATAATTCACATACTTACAAAAAAGGGTGAAGCATTTTTTATTCAAACTCTATTTTATTTAATAGACATAACAGTAAAAGAATATTTTTAAGTACAAGAATATATACACTGTTTCATAGAAAATAATTAATGTTTCATAGAATATACAAGTACAAGAATGTATCATCATCATCATATCCTTAATTACCTATTGTAATATCCTTAAATTGTTCAATCTTTGGTATGAATTGTTGGCAAAAAAAATTAGGATTACTTGTATGCTTCTTCCATTCATTTTGTATCAACATATGTTCATGAAGACACAAATATTAATAAAATATTAATGCACATAACTCACAATTATTTAAATAGAAACTTTGTTAACTTTATTATTTTTAAATAGTTTCCATTTTTATGTTAAACATGTAACAAGGAAAAATAAGCTCAAATTTTCAAAAAAATTAGCAACTCTACCAACATCCACAATAAATGCTTTATTATATTAGCATATTCATTTACATAAGCATAGTATTGAGGTTCAATAACTGATATTCATTCAAATATAAGAACAAATAAGTATGGAAAACATAAGAAAAATATAGAATGATAACATAGTCATGGAGAATATCTGATAATAAGATGTTCTCCATTATATTGCTTCAATTGATATATATGAATAACAAAAGTCTTCAAAATGGAAATAATATATCATGATGATAATTTAAAACTAGGCATTGGTTTCCTATTTATATAGGAAGCAACAAGCTACAGGAATTTTACAAAAAGAAATGACCTTTCATAACTATTTCTTTTATTAAGAACTATTTAATTAGCATAATTAAGGAAATAACAAGACTTAAGACATTTTGACATATGGTTCCATTATTCAACATAGAAGACTCATGATCATTGATCTAGCAAATTCTTCCTCTCCATGATGAATGTCCAAATGATCTGATTTAGCCTAGGAAGACTGGTATCATCATCCTCTTGTATATGAGTTACACACTTATGAACAACCTATTGAATTCTTTCTTCCACTTATCGAAGTCCTTCAACTGATCAGCATCTCTCACCATTTCAGGTATATACCACTATTTGCAAATATGGAATATATCCATTTGTGTTACAATATTTTTACCAAACCCTTGTATATACTGAAATTCATCAATAATCATCTTCACAGTTTGTTCAGTCAACTTTAATGTTGTGGGTGCATTAGGACTTCTTTGTAGAACTTTTCCTAACTTAGCCAAAGTGTGTGAATAGGTTGCCACCTTTTGAACAAGGGATCTAATACAAGCATATGTCTCTTTATTTGATCCATTTCCTATTGAAGTGTTTTATAAATATCATGCACATTCTTCATTTTATCCATAACTGATTTTATCTTGTGCTCAAGAATCTTTTCCATAAATTCACAAATTTTTCTTTTCACTCCATCTTGGGTTTGATTGTTGGCCTTCTTTACATCATCAACTTCCTTCTCTAAAGTTTTTACCTGTTCTACAGGAAAGTTCTTCAAAATATCCATTGGAGCAATAGGAGGCCTGTATAACACCATCTCCTTGCTTTGTGAGGGTCCTACTCTTAATTTTTCTTTCAATTTGACATTCTCCATGAATAGTTTATTAACTTCATCATTTAGGAACCTTTGTTCCTTTTCATACTCCTTCAATTTGTCTTCTAATCCCTTAATAGCTTGAGTGAACATGGTTGGATGCATGGTCATTGTGGCTACCTCCAAAGGGGTGGTATCTTGTATTGTCCTTACCATCGTTGCCCCTTTCATCCCTTGAATTGAATTTAATAATTTTGGCTTCTATGTAATTTTTTGTTTGATCCATATGGCTAGGGTTTCAATCTTTGGGTTATACCTAGTTCCACTCACACCTTCATTAGAGTCAAATTCTACAACTAGCATTGGTCTTCCTGAGCCCGCACTTGATCAAGCAAAAACATTTTCTTTAATTCCAAGCCAAGGAAAATGAGCATATTGCTTTTCAAGACCCTTTCTCTAGCCTTCTGGGGCTAATGTCAATGTTGTCAACTCTTAATTCCTAGAAAGTATATGCTACCATTTCATTTTTCTTTGATTCTTCAATTCTTCCTTCAACTGATTCCATCCTCTCTTGAAATTATTTTATCTTCATCTTCATTCAGAAATCCTTAAACTCAAGAGTCTTAATGAATTGATCATCTTCTATGAATCTCCTGGCTGCAATTTCCCTTTCATCTTCATGTACCTCTATACTTTTTTTTTCTACATCACCCATCCTTTCCTCATTTTTATTGGCACTAGTCTCAAGGATGGGTTGATAAACTTCAATATCACCTTTCAATGACTACAGTACTATAGCCACTTCCTTAGTATCACCCACCTCTTCAGTATCCTCATAAGGTACAACTATTCAATGCTTCCTATCTTCTGTCTTTTGGTAGGTAACTACTCCATGGGAGGCTCAAAGGTTTCACATGGGGTATGCTCTACAGTTGCACCACTATTATGTTCTTTGAGATATACTTCCTTCTTTCTATACAATTCTTCAAATTTACCAATTATCAATTCTATCCTCTTGATGGGGTCCTTTTCCTCAACAAAGTGTCCTAGGAAATCCTTGGACCTCTACTTCATCCTTTCTTCAACCTTCTTCATATATTCCCATTTTTTCCTTCTACTAAATATATCATTATAAGTAACACAATTCTTTATGAGATCTTCTTCAAAATCCACTTGGTGTGGCACTGTCATTTTGGTAAGAAGATTGTGCCTTATGTTGTTCATATCATTTTTAGGGTCAAACGCTCTTTCTTTTCTAGATTTCAATGCATATCTTTTCTTCAAATAATACTATAACTCTTCTAGTGTGTCTAAGCCTACAGTCCAATCTTCACACTTGATTTGGTTGGGCAAGAAAGTGCCTTTCTTCTACTTTTGTATTACATCTTTCTCCATCCACATAATTTTCCACATAAATTCAAGAAATGCTAATCTGAGGGGCACAAATTTTGTTAGTATGTGTGGAGCAACAAGACATCCATAAACTCTTATTATTGTAACTTCCAGGAGGAAGAACCAATCTCCAAAATTGTGTGTATGACCCTGCTCTAGTCTTAAAGCCAAAGGTCTCACTAGTTGCAACATTTTGGTTGGAAATATTGGTATTGCATACCCAAGAACTCAAATGATTTTGTGTACAAAGTCTTCGTAGAATACAAAAAATCTTGAATTCTTGAATCGACTATCACAAATATAGCACCATTTTTTGATAGGTGTGGGATTCCCTTGCTCATCTACTATAGCCAAGTCCATTATTTTAGTCCAATGGTCCCTATTATGGTACAATATCAGATGGCATAGTAGGGAATAGTGTCTGAATGTAATCGGTTCTCTATCCTTTATAACTTGGGAGAATTCATCATCTAATGCCTTCTCAAGGTATGGAGCAAAGTCATATTCAATATTAGTTTTAGGGTTTTGAATTCTCATGGCCATCATCATTAGGCCTATTGGTATTTTATCTTGAGCATCTATCCCCAATACTTGGCAAAGAGCTAAATATGTATTCACAAAGTAATACTAAAAATGTGTCACATTGAATGGTTCAGTAGTGGTAGTAGAGATGGGGAATGTTCTATTACCAATGCCTCTTTTCATATATAGGGGTACCTCATCACTTCTATAAGTCTTTTTTAACATAGCATAATCCTCTTGACTTTTCTATAGGTTTATCTTGGTCAGAGCCTCCTCGTTTAAGCCAAACACTCAATGATGGCTTTTTTGGTTACTTCTACCAATATTGTGCCATTTGGAAACCTTACTATTTTGGTAGTTGAGTGATAGTGTTTGGCTAGCAGTTTGATAAATTCTACATCAACAAACACATTTGGGACAATCAACCTTGATATATCGAGAATCCAAGTGTTTGACACTGGAATCTTCTCATTTCTCTTACTATAAAAATACCAAAATAGGTCCCATCTGGATTTGGAAATGAGGGCATCCCTACAACTTTGTGCGGTGTCCATGAGAAACTTCTTATTACCCTCTTTAGTAGACCCTAGAAGTATATCTAATATGGACTAATGAAGTGGTCTCTTCATTACTTTAGGTTCTTCATCTTTAATTTTAGGTTGACTTTCTTTTACTTCTAATTGAAATGTTTTAAGATGGAGAGCTTTCTTCTTTACTTTAGGTTCTTCATCTTTAATTTTAGGTTGACTTTCTTTTACTTGTGATCCTTTTCTTTTAGGAGGCATGTTTTAATTTTCTCTACTATGGCTTCAGATGACAAAACCTTGAAATATTTTTATATATTACAGAGCTCTTTCAGAGAGTTGTCATGCACTTACCCAAGTATTTCATGCTTGCATACTTCTTGTATCCTTAGCTCCTTCCACACTAGTGCACTGAAATTGAGTGCAATATTGGGAAAACTCACTTATCTTTGGATGGTACGGTATTCAGTCATATTTGTTTTGGAAACTCTTAATAATTTAATACCATTTAATTTTGGCAACTGATGTGATTTTTTGCATGTATTGGTGTAAATTGTAATGATTCAACAATTACCATACTATCGTTGTCTCTTATTATACCCATTGTGGTATGGCGGTGTTTTCCCTTCCCAAAAAATCTTCTTGATGTGGGGTTGTGGTGTATACCACTTGACCACATATGTTGCTCACCTTCTTCGCAGTATAGTGGTGTATGGTTTTGATCATTACTTGAAGAGTGTCGATGAGACAATCTTATTTGTATTATCGATATATCAATGTCTCATCGACATTAGATCTTATGTTCCTCTAATGTTGGTTATTGTTGTCGATGAGACAAGTTAATATCTCTTTTCGATATGCCATTGTCTCATCAATATTTTCCTTCAGTGGTATTTCTTTATATACTAGTGTAACTTTGCCATGTTGGGGAGATTTGTGATTATTGTTGTGGTATAGCGATGTTTTTCCCTTCCCTTCTGTTGTTTACCACACTACCACTTTGCTCAAGGCTTCTTGTTGTGGGGTTGTGATGTATACCTCTCTACCACATATGTTGCTTACCTTTCCAGCGGTATAGCGGTGTATGCTTTTGATCATTACTTGAAGAGTGTCGATGAGACAATCTTATTTTTCTTACTAATATCTCAATATCTCATCAACATTACTTCATTATATCCAAGAGTTGTATTTTTTCTAGAACTTGGCGATATATACCCTATCGATGTGACATAAGTGATTCTCTCCTCAATATGCATGTATCTTGTCGACATTTCACTGTTTTACATCATCTCTAAGACATATAAATAAGTCTCTTCAACATAGGAGTGTCTAAACTGGCACTAAACCTAGAGCTAAAAGTGGCGCTAAATTCAAAGCTAAACTTAGAGCTAACGGTGGTGCTAAAGTCAAAGCTAAACTAGGAGCTAAAGGAGGCACTACACTCGAAGCTAATATTGGTGTTAAAGGTGGTGTTACTTTAGAAACTAGTTAGCACTAACTTGTACTGATCGACGCAATAAAAGTGCCTAAATTAGCATCAACTT
>VDFB02101120.1:0-21152 GCA_007258455.2 Sequoia sempervirens
CCAAGATGAAGAAATCCTAGTTCCTAATTCGAATAGGTTAATGAGTAGATCTTATAGAATCAACCTCACACTAAAACGATTATTCTAAATCCATGATATGAAAGAAGCACTCAGATTAAATTCACGAAAGAAAGTTTACATTCATCTAGGCCGATAGCTATAAACGAAGACAAGGAAACTTACAATTGATTTTGTGCTTTAGAGTATTTATCAAAGGTTTCATTGAGAGGAAAGATTAACAAAGTATTCCAACGCGTTTTCAACTAAGCGCCTTACCTCATTGATGTTTCTAAAAAGTGGATGTGTTGCATGTAAGGAAGCAAAGGTGCATGGAATTGCTTCCTACACTAATCTTGAGAGGACGATTATGCAAATTCAACTAACTATTACAGAGATTTCAATAGACAAATAAACATGCATAAATGAAATATCACAATAAACACATAACACAATAATTATCGTGGGGAAACCCTTTCGGGAGAAAAAACCCACCCTCCAAAACCCGCACAATGTATTATCAAATCAAGAAGATTACAATACACTTGCAATGCAAGTTCTTACAGGAGCACATCACCACAACTCGAACTCGGACTCAGAGAGACTCCTTCTAGCACCTAGTCTTGCAAACTAAACTCGATGATTCAAACACCTCCCCAACCCCTCCTTTTATAGTGATTTACAACCTGGAAACCATTTGTGGTTTTACAAAACCATGGGACAAAACCATGGGCAAAACAACCATGCCACATGTTACCCACTTGCCATTTGTAACTCAAGATGGAAAAACAACCAAGTTAAAATAGCATTTTCGTCCATAATTTTGTCCTCTAGTTTAGACCCCCATAAAAGTTATACAATGAGTTGTTTATACTCTAAAAATAGCCCTCCTATATTCTACTAGGGACAAGGCACATTTTTTAACAACTCATACACCTTTTTCCAACACATAAACATGTGGAGAATTACCACAAACAAATTCTAGAATTTTCTGGAAAAAGCTTGCAAGGTTGAGACACAATTCTCAACATTCTCCCACTTGTCGAACACCTTGCAAGAGTCAGGGGATCCAAAGTGTCATGGACTTAATTGCTAGGGGCCGAGAGCCCCATAGACTCTGAACACCATCTGAATTTCTCTGTGCTCACGGGCTTAGTTAATGCATCAACAACATTCACCAAAGTCTCCACCTTCTCTAGCTTCACCTTGCCGTCCTCGACCATATCTCTCACAAAATGATATTGTACATCAATGTGCTTGGTCCTGGCATGAAATGTCGGGTTCTTCGCTAGGCAGATTGCACTCTGATTGTCACTATAAATTGTCACTGCACCCTGTTTGAACTCTATATCTAAACACAATCTCTTTAGCCAGATGGCTTCCTTGCAGGCATGAGTAGCTGCCATATACTCTGCCTCTGTAGTGGACAAAGTGACCACAGCTTGTCGCTTGCTCATCCAACTGATTGCACCATCGAATAATGTAAACACATATGCACTAGTGGATCTTCTTCTATCAACATCACCGGCCCAGTCTGAATCCACATAGCCTTGAATATCCAAGGAATGCTCGTTTCCTGTTCCATGAAAACATATAGAGTACTTTGAGGTACCCTGCAAGTATCTGAAAACTCTCTTTACTGCATCCCAATGTGCTCTTCCTGGATTAGACATGTAACGGGAAAGTACTCCCATTGCTTGGGCAATGTCTGGTCTTGTACAGACCATAGCATACATCAAACTTCCAACAACACTCTGATATGGTACTCGACTCATCTCTTCCATCTCCAATGGGGATGTAGGACACTGTGAGCTAGAAAGCTTTGTTCCCATAGTAACAGGAACACTCAATGGTCTGGAATCCTGCATATTGAATCTTCTCAGAATAGTACCAACATACTTACTCTGGCCTAGCCAAAGCTTTTTGTTTTTCCTATCTCTTATAATCTCCATTCCCAGAATATGCCTTGCTGCACCAAGATCTTTCATTTCAAACTTTGCTGAGAGCTGAGATTTTAATTCTGCAATCAAACCTTTTCCTTTGCCAATAAACAACATGTCATTAACATATAAGGCAATAACTAGGAAATAATCACCATCGGACTTGTAATATATACAGTGATCAGATTTAGATCGCACAAATCCCAAACTCAAAACATAAGTATCAAACTTCTAGTACCACATCCTAGGACTTTGTTTTAAACCATACAAGGATTTCTTCAACTTACAAACCAAATGACTTTTACCTTTCACCACAAAGTGCTCTGGCTATGTCATATAAATTTCTTCCTCCAAATCTCCATGAAGGAAAGTTGTTTTCACATCCATCTGCTCAACCTCTAGATCATAAGCAGCTGCAATAGAAAGTAAAAATCGAATGGATGTCATTTTTGCTACAGGAGAAAAAATTTCACCATAATCAACTCCTGCAACCTAAGAGTAACCTTTTGCAACCAAACGTGCTTTATACTTCTCAATGCTTCCATTTGAACCCATCTTCCTTTTGAACACCCATTTACAACCAACAGGCTTCCGTCCTTCAGGCAATGGTACAAGGTTCCATGTGTCATTCTTCTTAAGAGCTGCCATCTCTTCTTCCATGGCTATTTTCTAGGACTCTGAATCATTCATACCAAGAGCCTCTTCTACAGATCTCGGTTCATCAATATTAGCATTCAAAGCAAATATACAACTCCAATCATCAGGAGAATATCCATACCTTTCTGGTGCTTTCCTTTGTCTACTAGACCTTCGAACAAGACCTGGTTCAGGTTCAAGTTTAGGTTCTCCCTCTTCCTCTGATGATTCAGAACTCGTAGAGCTCTCCTCAACATCTTGTCTTTCTAAGGGCCTCGATTCAAATTTCTCAAGTGTAGCAAGTAGTTGAATCACATCTTTCTTTTCTTCCATCTATTCTGGCTGCACCATAATAGAAGAAGGCTTAGTTTCTCTAAAAATAACACTTCTAGAATAAAATACCTTTTGTGCAATAGGATCCCAAAGCTTGTATCCTTTCACACCATAACTATATCTGATGGAGATACATTTGACAGCTTTGTTGTCCAATTTTGTCCGCTTCTCCTTTGGCACATGAGCATATGCCTCGCAACCAAACACTCTTAGATGTCTAAGTGAAGGCTTGTGGCCCGACCATGCTTCCATTGGCGTCTTATCAACAAAAGCTGATGTAGGAGACCTGTTTATTAGGTAGCAGGTAGTGGCAACAGCTTCAGCCCAGAACTTTTGTTCTAGTCCAACTCCACTCAGCATACTCCTAGCCTTCTCCCTCAAGGTCCTGTTCATTCTTTCTGCAACTCCATTCTACTATGGAGAATATGGAGTCGTCTTCTCTCTTTTAATACCACAATCTTTACAAAATGTGTCAAAATCATTAGAGCAATATTCACCACCATTATCAGTTCTCAAACACTTTATCTTTTTTCCAGTCTGCAACTCAACCATTGCTTTAAATTCTTTGAAACGACTAAAAACTTCAGCTTTACTCCTAAGAAAATAAACCCATGTTCTTCTACTGAAATCATCAATGAAAGAAACATAATAAACTGATCTACCAATAGAAGAAACATCAACTAGACCAAATACATCTAAATGGATAAGATCCAAAATACATGAAGACTTATGAGAACTCGAGTAAAACTGAATACGATTTTGTTTACCATAGATACAATGCTCACAAAAATCGAACTCAAGATTGCAGTCATTCAACCCATCAACAAGGTTTTTATTTTTCAAGGTCCGTAGACCCTTCTCACCTATGTGGCCGAGTCTTTGGTGCCATAACATGGTCTTCTCTGTAGGCAACTTTGATTCGGTAGATAGAGCACCCTTGGGTACCCAAAAACCATGACCATCTGTTGAAAGAGAAACCCTCTCCTTCTCCAACAAAGTAGTCCTTTTCACAATCTTATCAGAAGTACTATTGCACTCAACCGTGCATGCATCAAGCTGGTACAATGTACCCAATTTGCTTCCTCTTGCTATTACCATAGCACCTCTCACCATTTTCACACCTGCTTCAGAAAACTGTACAAGCACACCCGCATCTATTAGTTTGCTAACAGATAACAAATTTCTTGCTAGTCCCGGGATATGCAAGACACCATCAAATCTTCTAATTCTACCATCAGAAAATTTCACACGAATACTTCCACGAGCAACAATATCAAGAACTGAGTTATCACCCAAATACACCTTACCACCATCAAAATTTTCATACTTACTAAACCAGTTTCTATTAGGAGTCATGTGGAAAGATGCACCTGAGTCTATCAACCATGCATTGTCACCTGCATGAGTGGCCAAGGCTGCGATGAAAGCATCTCCATCTTCCTTCTCGGACTCAGAATCAGAATCTTGCTTCTTCTTCTTCTTCTTCTCCTCTTTGCAGTCCTTTTGGAAGTGTCCAGGTTTGCCACAATTCCAGCAGATTGCCTTGGACTTACCAGGAGATTTCGATCTCCCCTTATTCTTGGACTTAGAACGGCCATGCTGCTTTTCGTTCTTGCCTCTTTCTTTTGGTCTTCCTCGAACACTCAAAGCCTCTTTGGCATTCAGAGAGACTTTCCTTCTCATCTCCTCGAGAAGTAGAGAACCAACAATGTCCTCCATCTTCAAGACAACATAAGTGCTCCCTATGACCATGACAAGGCTGTCTCATGAGTCTAGCAACCAACATAGCAAGATTTGGAACCTTTCTTCTTCATCCATCGACACCCCAATAGAGGTCAACTGAGTCACCAACATTTTAAAACTTTCAAGATGCTTAGAAATCCATCCACCTTCTTCCATTCTCAAGGAATACAACTTCTTCCTCAAGAAAATCTTGTTCACAAGTGATTTAGCTTGATAGATCTCACTTAGCTTCTTCCAAAGCTTCTTTGTAGTAGATTCTTCATGGACATTAATTAGAATTGAATCTGCAAGACACAATCTGATGAGACCTGTAGCTTTTCTATCAGTCACATCATATTGTGCAGCTAAAGTTGGATCTACGGGCCTCAGCGTATTCTCATCCACCGCATCCCATAGATCTCGATCAATTAACAGATCTTCCATCTTCAGCTTCCACATCTCAAAGTTTGTGCCAGAAAATTTTTCTACATCAATCCTCCCTGATATGCTTGCCATCTTTGCAATCCTGCAATACAGAAATGAAAACCTTTGCACAAGCTCCCACTCAAACCTTGATTAGCTCAAAAAACCCTGTACCCAACAAATAGAACCAAAACTGGCCAGGCTCTGATACCACTTGTAAGGAAGCAAAGGTGCATGGAATCGCTTCCTACGCTAATCTTGAGAGGACGATTATGCAAATTCAACTAACTATTACAGAGATTTCAATGGACAAATAAACATGCATAAATGAAATATCACAATAAACACATAACACAGTAATTACCATGGGGAAACCCTTCTGGGAGAAAAATTGATACCACTTTTAAGGAAGCAAAGGTTACGCGAGATAAGCTTCCTACACTAATCTTGAGAGGACGATTATGCAAATTCAACTAGCTATTACAGAGATTTCAATGGACAAATAAACATGCATAAATGAAATATCACAATAAACACATAACACAATAATTACCATGGGGAAACCCTTCTGGGAGAAAAACCCCACCCTCCAAAACTCACACAATGTATTATCAAATCAAAAAGATTACAATACACTTGCAATGCAAGTTCTTACAGGAGCGCATCACCACAACTCGAACTCAGACTTGGAGAGACTCCTTCTAGCACCCAGTCTTGCAAACTGAACTCGATGATTCAAACACCTCCCCAAGCCCTCCTTTTATAGTGATTTACAACCTGGAAACCATTTGTGGTTTTACAAAACCATGGGCCAAAACCATGGGAAAAACAACCATGCCACATGTTACCCACTTGTCATTTGTAACTCCAAGATGGAAAAACAACCAAGTTAAAATAGCATTTTCGTCCATAATTTTGTCCTCTAGTTTAGACCCCCATAAAAGTTATACAATGAGTTGTTTATACTCTAAAAATAGACCTCCTATATTCTACTAGGGACAAGGCACATTTTTTAACAACTCATACACCTTTTTCCAACACATAAACATGTGGAGAATTACCACAAACAAATTCTAGAATTTCCTGGAAAAAGCTTGCAAGGTTGAGACACAATTCTCAACATTAGCGAGCATTCTTCTTTCCTAAAATCTTTTCGATCATCTCCTTCGTACGTTGCCTTTTCCTTTCTTTGTGTTCTCTCGGTACCTTCCATACCTCGAGTGGGCAAGAACATTCTAAGAAAGTACGTGGATCAAGTGATCGCCATTGCTACCGACCAATGCGATGTGTTGACATAGCGGCTACCAAAAAGAAAAAGTATTTCCCTTCGATGTAACCATTTTAGGGTTACAGGTGAATATCGAGATAGAAATCAACCTGCGGTAATACCCTCCCCCAAAAGCGGCAAAGTTGTAAAACATATCGTTGAAGAAAAAATCTCCCCGGTTTTGTGTGAGACCTAGGATAAGAAAAGATCCTCATTTCAAAGCGCAAAGATGCTTCCTTTGTTGAAAAGAAAATCGTAAGGTTCCACGAGCGACAAGTTTTCAATTCTACAATAAGTTTTGAAACTCATATGCATGCAAAATATTTTTCTATCTTTTTTTGTTTACTTTTTTTTTTTTTCTTACTTTTGCTATTTACTCTTCAGTTTGAAATCCTATCTCTTTATCCACTTTGCTATTTTAGTGTATTGACTTCAGTTTTAAATCTTATCTTCAAGATTTTTCTTTGAAAACACATTGTTTTATCATATTTAAATAATTACCCCCACATAATGATAAATACTCAATTAAATATAATATTTTTACAATGAAACTTAATTTACGAAATAATAACTATTTAATTTTCATTTAATTTTCCCACCTACGTTTAATTTACCATGCAGGAAAATTCTAATTTGATTAATGAATTAAACAAGGCCATGATCATATTATGTACCATCTGATAATGCACATAACAACTATACACAAATAAACACTTATACCAACTCAAATACGCTTTTAACAAACAATGACCACCCAACAACAACTTACTTGTATGCCAAGAATGACTAATAACAGGGGCACTACATATTATATCCCTTGTTGATGCTTCCATGGATTTTAAATTCACCATTTATAACCTAAAAGTGTCATCAATAAGTGATAACATAAAAGATGAGATAATATGTCATATAGATAAATCAGATGAATGGTATTCACACATATACTTGAGTGATGGTATTTTTCATGAGCATACCATGAAAAACACTTGTGCTTGTCTTCAAAATCTTGCAATGTGTTACATAATTTTGGCTAATGTGCTATATCCTAGATTATACAATGGTCTCCTTCTTCATTACCTTAATAAGTCAATGTTAGGAAATATTGCATTCAAACCCACAATCTTAAATCATTTCCTACATAACCCATGAGAGATAAACGTTCACACAAGTTGCCAAAACACAAAGATCAAATAGAAAATCCACAAGATAACACAAGATATACCCTAGGAAAACCCTCAAGAAGGAAAAACCTAGCCTCCAAAAGCATCCATACTCTATCATGTATTATTTAGCAATAAAGCAATACAAGAGTTACAATGCATACCTTTGAAGCATCAAGTCCTCCAATGCATTCCCATGTGTCCAAGCATGAATCCGCACATCCCATGACTTGCTTCACAAACATGCACTCCTCAATAAGACTCAATAATGAAATCCAAACCACTCAGCCAACCAAAACCACTACACGTGTTTTCTTTTATAGACACAAGCTCACACATAATACAACTAGTGGTAAGGTGAAACCATGTACCACAAAACCATGTGAATACAAAATCACTAACCCCTTATTTAATATTGGGTACTAAGACATCACATTATTTAATACTTCCCCAATACTAAATTATTACCACATGTCTCCCACACATTAAATAATAATACAATGCTACAATACAACATCAAGTGGACCCCAAATAATTACCTAGTGTGGTTATCCACACCACCAACGTGCATCACAACTAAATAATTATTTAATTACAACATTATGGTAAATCAATTTATGCAATCTTGTACAACAACATATATCTCAACATAGAGATCCCTATAGCTCTTGAGGAAGCTCATTTAGGATCTTGTGGAGGACACTTTGGTGGTCGATCTCTGGTTCAAAAGTTAATTCACATGGGATATTATTGGAAAATCATGGAACAATCTATTATTTTTCATTTGTTAAAAATATCCTAAGTGTCAATATCATAATAATTTGATTCATTCTCATGCCCATGAACTTCATGCCCTAGTAGCTATTTGGCCATTTTTTGTGTGATGTTTGGAACTTATTGGAAATGTTTCTCCTTTGTCATCTTTAGGGAATAAGTTTTCATCATCATAGCTACAGATTGTTTCACAAAGTGGGTCAAGGTAGTTCCTCTTCATTCCACGATGGTTGATGTTATCTATCATTTTATCTTAGACAACATAATATCAAGATTTGGTCTTCCTTTAGCTTTAATCATAGATAATGGTACACAATTCAAAAATAAGTAAATAATTTTTTGGAAAAATTTTGCTTACAACATCATTTTGCTTCACCATATTATCCTCAATCAAATGGCCAAATGGAAGCAACTAACAAAAAAAATGAACAAATCTTGCAAAAAATAGTTAACAAACTCAATAAAGATTGGCATACTCAACTCTCTTATGTATTATGGGATTTCTGGACAAGTGTTCATATGGCTACATGTAATACTCAATATAACCTAGTCTATGGTGTTGATACTATTATGCCTTTAGAATTAGAAATTCCCTCCTTTCGAAACTCTCTTAGTGGAATTATGGATGATAAATCATATAAAGAACAAAGCTTTCAACAACTTTAAATGCTCAATGAACAACACATTAACACTCTCGAACATATTCAAGATTATTATAAAAGTGTGTAATGAAATTATAATGAGGGTGATCCCACAATACTGGTTTACAATTTTTGGCCAAATTGGACACTGAACTGATTTTTTCTAACTAAATATTCACTTTCGAGCACCTATAGCTGCTAAACCGTGAGGAATTTGAAGATGATGCAAACTAATGATTTGTGACATTTTGTCTGTAGATTCTAAATATATTTTTTTCAAAAATTTTGGAATCTCAGATTGCGCTTCTTTTTCCATCTCCTTCAAAATCTATTTTTTTTTCAATAAACATCATTTTTAAGGAGTGATGGTCACCATATAATGCATAATTTTTTTTCCATGAAGGATAAAATTCTATTTTTTTCAAATTTAGATCTGTAACTATGATATCTAGTGTTCCAATTGGTTTTATAGTGTTTTATTGAATATTTTTTCCTTAATCAAGTTTTCAAGTCAAACCAATTACAATTCAGACATAGGCAAACCGTATAACAAACTTTTTTTGTATGTATCAAATTCAATTCTTTTTGTTGGATCAAGGACTTCAATATTTGCTGCACTCATATTCTCAATTTTTTTATAATCTTCTATTTTTCCACATGTAGAGCAAGAGCTTCATTTTTGGTGAAAAACCTACATTCACAAGAAATAAAAATAAATATAATAATAAATTAAATTTATTTAAAATTATACTTTTGGGAAGCTTATAATAAGGAATACATACTTACAAAAATAAATTTTAAATGAATTCATTTGATCCCCCAAAAGGTAAAATCAAAAGTGGTTTTTATCAACATTTTGATAGGTGTAAAGGAGACTCTATTATAGGTATGGTTTAAACTAGCAGGTTCTATCCAAGGGGGTTTGATCTAAGGTAGTTTGATCAAACCCTCTTCAATTGGAATGCTTTAAATGGAACTTTTTAAGCCTTAAATCATTATATTTTCTAAAAATATGTGATTTTAGCAAAAATTAGAATCTCCCAGAAATTGTAAACCAGCTTTGTGGGATCACCCATGATGGAATTATCTACCAATAATTTTAAAAAGGTGACTTGATGCTATATGAGAATCAATGTAATGTAAATGTGGTGCCAAGGGAAAAAGTAAAGTTTAGTCTGAAGTGGATAGGACCTATATTATCAATGAGAAGTTTAGATCGAGAGTATATAGGCTTTCTATGATAGACAGTACACCTTTCAAAAATCCTATCAATTCTATGCATTTGTATACACTTTATGATTAATATATCATGATTATGAATCGTATGTTGTATCATAAAGCATGTTGATTAGATAAGATAGATCATTCTATTTATCTCACATTGTTTCATTCATTACAAACTTTGGCATGTCTTGATTTATTAGAGTAATTTCCAAATAGATTATTACTTATTATGCATATTATTCAATAATTGGTGTGCCATGTTAATTTTGATCATTATAAGCATTTAATTATCAAAATAAAATCATAGTTGTGCATCTAGTTTAGCATGTGTACACTTAATTAAGCATTAATCCACTTCATTAGACAATTAAATTTAGTTGTTTAGTTAAATAAAACTTTACATTTACATATATCAATTAGATCATTGTGGCATTCATTAAATATTCTTAACCAAATTGTTTAATAGATCATTATTGTATTCAATTTGATGTATATGGAAATGTAATGCATAAAAAATAGACAAAATAAGAAACATATGCTCATATAACACATAGATCATAAATGGCTCCTAGAGCTACTTCATGCCAATACAACCCACATCTCACCTCTCAACTCAACATTAGCCACAAGTGTTGATGTGTTTTTCTCCTAGAGACAATATCTCTTCACTTGTACCCTACTAAGCTCCTCTCACAAAATGGCCTATGTCTCACTCAAGCTGGTGGCTCAACCCCACTCGGCTATCATCTCCTCATGAGTGGCTATCAAATCCTCATATGTCATCCTCCATCATGATAAAGGCTCAAATAGGTCTTCATGATGCCTTGCACTCTATAGTGGTTGATGCTTAACATGTTCTAGCTGATGGGGGGAATAAAGGGAATCATATCTGATAAAACTCAACCCATGAAGTTGAGCCAATCCTGAGTACCAAATGCAAAAAGAATGAAAAATAGAGCACCATCAAACACTAGCATGATATAAAGGCATAAAAATAAGCATAGCACTTAGCAACATATGAAGTAAACATCATAATATCATATCACCTAGATGTTCCCATATCTGGACTCCCTCGTGAGCTTGGGGGCATGGTGTATGCAACACCACTACTCTCTCCATGCTTGTAGATGGATGGTCTCTCAAGTGTCATATGTAGTGCTCCTAATACACTAGGATGAGATGTAGGTCTCTCCTCAAGGCATGTCTAGACTCATCATACTCTTCAGGACCCCTCATGGCTGCTACAACTAGTTGTTGATCCTCCTCGTCATCATCATCTCATCCAACATATCCATCCTTATCCTCATCCTCATCCTCACAAGCCTCTCGATATCATGGCCATGGATTGAGATCGCCAATAAAATTATCATTAGGGAATATAGGATCTGGGCATGTAGTCTCCCACCATCTATAGTATGAAATAGTAAATCCAATGTCATCAATAGCAGATACAATATTTTTATCCTACTCCTCACCATCTAAATCTCTTAAATGGATATCTATGATGGTAGGATGGGACATGTCTTCTAGTATGGAGGTGTTGTGATTTTATCATAGATAGATTGATCGAATGATAGGTGACACCTAAGGGCGACCGTTCATTTTCTCATCACTTGATCATAGTAGAATGACATAATAATATACTCATATCTACTAAAAAAGAAGTGGTCCCACTACATCCTAGCCAACTATTGTGGTGATCCTATCCAAACACACAATGCCCTATAAGGTCTCCAGATGATGTCCTCGACATCAAGTCGATTGAAAGTGACACATCAATATAGTAAACCACCATACTTCCAAGGTCTCCTAAGAAGATAGCAGAAGACACGAGGATATGTCCATGTCACCTCCACGAGATATTTTGTGAGCTATGTACAAGTGATGTGCTCGAACACCTATACTTGTAGCAGTGTGTAGATCATGAGGCTCCACATCTCATAGTGCATCCAACATACTTTTCCCCCAAGCAAACATAATCTAATGGTACTCCATCACTCATATTATATGTACCAAGCCCCCATGAAGGTGTGTGCCTTACCCATTTGGAGAAACGACGAATGCTACAATAATACTTAGGATTCACCAAAGAAGTGGAACATTGACACCAACATGTAACAACCACTAAAGGAGAATCTGAACCTTACCCTCACAAGGTATATGGTGGTCAACGCAGTAACACCAAGGTTCTCAATTATCTTAGTTATAGTTTTTCCATCATAATTCTCACATTCCTCCCTTGGATAGGAAAGTGAATAATTTTTTACACATCTTCCAATGTGATCGTCATCTCTCCTGTCAGAAGATAGAAGGTAGAGGTATCTGCATCTCACCGCTCCATAAGTGTCATGAGCATAGCATCTTAGTACCTCATCATGGGCATGATGTATAATCAATAAAGTCCCATTATACATAAGCTTTTCTACTTTGCAATGGACAATTGTGTGTCCTGATCTTGGTGAAATGAAATCAAGTGTCCTCCTAGATGCTCTTACATGCGTGGTGGACCCTAGAAATTAAAAGAATATTTCATTATCAAAATTGCATTCAAAATATAGGTAAGTATTGTAGACATTCAAATTATCATGATTGATATCATGCACTCAATTCTGATTCACTAACACCAATTCTTCCTTAATCACTTCTTTACTAACTAATTAATTGAATAATCCTTATTTAATTAATTCATCAAAATGCCTCTTTTAATTAAATAAATTAACTTTATTTGATTAAATCTAATGATCTTATTTTAATTAAATAAATCATTTATTTAATTAAATCCTAATGTTCCTCTTTTGATTAAATAAATCATTTTATTTAATTAAATCCTAAAGTCGTCTCTCTTAATTAAATAAATAACCTTTATTTGATTAAATCTAATGTTCTTCATTTAATTGAATAAATCAAATTTATTTAATTAAATCACTAATCTCCCAAATATCCTCTTATTTGATTTAAATAAATCTAAATATCTAAATCAAATGTCATATCAACTAAATTCCATCTAAGTTAATTAAATTTTAATTAACTCCTAACTCTAATATTCAAATCCTCTAGCTTTTGAAACTTGCACATATAAATCAAATTATTTGATTTATTATTTCATCTATTTTCATTCAAAAGTCGCATCTTCTTGGAATATTCCATCAATTTGAAATATCCCTCCCAAAAGGACTTTGTCCTCCAGCATAGCATTGAAGGCTCTTACATGTCCTTTTTCTTGAGCCAACTTGGCATTAACTCTACTTACATCTCCTCTTGTGCAAGTCACTTCTTCAAATTCAAATCCACCTACATGCATTTAACATGCACATAGTTCAAAATGTGCTCCATATCCCTCCATTAGCATGTTGACAAGTGGCACAATGCCATTGGTTCAAGTTTAATCCCACATTCTTCCTATTTCTCATTTCTCCATCCTTCTTTCCTATAAATAGAATACTTCTCTATTAATTTGGGATCCACAACTTCATGCAAAGTTACTATATACAAATTTGAGCAAAGTTCATCTAGTTTGCATCCAAGCTTTCATATATTTCATCAATCTTAGCAAGGTTATCAACAGTTTTCATCAAGGATCGCATTGTTCATCATCAAAGCTTCTCAAGGGATTGGAAAAGGGCTTCTTTCCACATCAAAGAAGCACCAATTCCCCAATGGGAAGTTGGTTTGAATGTTTTGAATAAGATTTCATTGGCTTTCATTTGATATTCTATCTTGTTTTCTTGTTCATTGTGTTTAAATGAATTTCATGGGGAATGTTTGCTATAGACTTGTTTATTGGCTAATTTTTGACTATTTGATCATGTTGGAGTAGGTCTAGACCAAGCATTCACATTTTGGAGCTAGAAGGAGGGCGAATCTTTCAAAATTAACATGTTTTTTTGGATAATTCTATTGTTTTTTCAATTTTTTGTGCTTTTAGGAAACAACAACGCTATCAGTCCAGTGTCACTATATAGCGACGTTGCCTCTACTCCAAAAAATGACATTTCATTGATTCTCCTAAGACCAAACCAGTCAAATTCCAAAGTGCGGCACTGAGCGAAAATAGCGATGCAATCATTGTCTATGTTTTTGCATAGAGCGACGCTGACTTCACCAAAGCGACGCTAACTTCTCCAAACAGCGATGCCTCCATGGATTGCGATGCTGGAGTTGGGTAAAAGGTTAACTTTCAAGTTATTTTAACATGTTCTTTTTGTTTTTGATCACCTTGAACTAATTTTAACCTATTTTGTGGCTCTATTTTTTGAAGATTAACCAACTTTTATAGGTTGAGGTGATCAAGAAGGGAAGGAGGAAACAAGGAGAAATCTTCCTATGACACTATCTCATGATTGTAACAAGTTTTTTTAAACACTTTGGGAGAATTTATTATCCCATCTTTAGGATATTGTTAGCTTCAATTTTAGGACTCAAATAAATTCTATTTGGGTTTTAAAAAGAACAATCAAAGGGTTAAAAATAAAATTAGGAACTTACTATATTTGGTTTTGGGTTTAAGAATTGAACCAATAACTCCAAAAAATTCATCTTAGTGCTATAAAAAGAACCCATTACTACTTTTGAAGTCTAAAATGAACATGTTTCTTCCTTGTTTTGTAATTTTTTTTACAAACTAATATCATTTAAAAGGTGTACATGCACTTCTCTCATGCTTCACGGTGATCTTGAGAATCAAAAGTATTTTGGTGATATTATGTTGTCCAAAAGATTTCCTCCACACTTCAATTTGGGCTTTTAAAATTGAACAAATCTTGCTATTGTGAGCTAAGTATATTGTGTGTGTTCTCTCTTTGTTCACGCAAACAAAGATTGATCGAACTACAGATGCACTTGCTCCCTATTGTTCACCTTTAGAGGGGCCTACCTAAGACCAATTCAAAGGTGAATCCAACTGATTTTTCACTTGGGCGGGTATACAAATGGATAAGACTAAACTGTCAATTCCTCATGGTATGTAGGCCTTAGTCGTACAGTTTCTTTTAGATCAAGGTACTACCATAAAAAGTATAAGAGCCCCTAGTAGGATTTATTAAATCCTTTAGTGGCTTGTTGGATGCTCACAAGGTACCATGTCCCTGATCACCCTAACTAAGAACCACTTTGTATAGTGGCCAAAACCCTTACTATTTGTTGGTGCAAGAACGATCGTTCTGAAGCCATCCCACATTTTTGTGGTTCTTAATAGAGATGAGAAGTTCGTCATGGGAGATTCATGAGAAATGAAACTTGGTTGACCCAAAAGTGTGTGTTGTGGAGGGGAGCCAATGTGGTCAAGCTTCTAATCATCCGCTAAGAATAGGTGCAGCTGGTTTATCCAAGTGGGAATTCAACAAATATATTCTCCTTCTATCCTAGGGTTGTGCATCATTTTGGAATCAAAATGTTTTTCTTGGATCTAAAACATTGGAAAACAAACATTCAACAAAATCATCAAAATTTCAAACAAGTCAACATTAGGGAACTATTGCCTTGATTTCCTTGATTTCCATATAATGGACTTTGTGGGATGAAAAGAAATTGGGACATTAGACATTTAGTTTGAAAATCTAAGGCAAGAAAGTGTTTGTGGGAAAAAGAAATCATCAAGAAAAGATACGAAACAATTGGACCCCACACATGTGTTTCCTCAAATGATTTCCCAAAAGATCAAAATCTGAAAACCAAAGTCCAAAGGTCTTAGTCCAAAAGCTCTCAAGAAAAATCATTCTATGCTTTACGAAGCTAGGGAAAGATTGGTCTATAACTTTTACAAATGTGCATCGAAGGAAAATCCCTACTTGTACTTATTTTATTATTGCCAAAATCCAAGTCTTTTTCAAAGGTTTGAGTTTCTCACATAGGAAGTATAGCATGTTCTTCAATACTGAGGTCTTGTAAAAAAAAAGTCTCTTTAGGTTCACTTAGGATCAAAATCAATACTTTCATCAATCCTCAAACATCAAATCAAAATCATCTCACAAACAACTCTTAGAAATATTGGAAAAATCCTCCATGCTAGACTTTTGGAAAATACTTTAAATCAAAAATCAAAGTCATCTTGTTTGACAAAGTGTGTGTGGATGCATCCTTCTTCATACACTTAGTTAAATTGTCATCTTGTGGACAAGTTCATTCCAAGATAACATCCAACATCTTGGAGTTTACGAGTTCATTATCCAAATCCAAAATACAAATCAAAATCAAATCTAAATCAAACTCAAAATCAAATCCATATCAAATCAAATCCAAAATCCAAAATCCAAAAGTCCCAAATTCTAGTATCTCCTTCAAGATTTATTAAGAGTTCAATCATTCACATCATCCATCTTTCATTTATCTCATCACCACCCTTTGATCCTTAATATCCTAGGTTTTATTTTTTGTGCCTAAATTTTATATCAATCTAAGGAGTTAGAGGTTCACCTCCCACATTCTTAAAAATTGATCCCTATTTTATGGTTCAAACTAGATCTCAATACAATAAAAACATGGAAACCAACAAAGAAACATCTACTTCAAGTGACTTGATTCAACCCACTCCTGAAATCAATCCCATTGGATCTAACAATCCCCCACCCAATCTTCCTCTATTACCACAAGATCCTCAAGAGGAAGGTTTTCAAGTGGAAGACATCACCAATAATGTCCTAGGAATGACTCAAGACAAAATCATAGAAATGGTCCAAAATCTCGAAACTCACAAAATTGTCAATGTCATGATGAGGCTTAATCCTTCACGATGCATGCTAGAATTGGAAAAATAAAGGGTTGAACTCCCTTCTGATTATGATGTAAGAATTATTGTGGAGAAACCTTTCAAGAATATGTCACTTGTACCATTCTCACCACCTTTTCAAAACCTCATCCAAACCATCCCACAACCCACATCATCCCTTGCTCCAACTCAACTCATTGTCAACAAGGGGAGTTCATTACTCCATGCTCTTCAAACACACCCCCTTGTAAATAACCAAAACTTGGACACAAACACCATCTTGGGTCTATCAAATATTGTCCCTCAAAATCCCAAGCACCCATATGTACCACTCATCTTCCATGACACCAACAATCCATCCTCGTTCGCTGCAACACTGACATATTCTCTTAACACACAAGTATCTCTCCCAATGGTGCCACAAGGACAAGTAGGACTATTTGAACAAGGAGGAATATTTGGGGCCTCATATTCACTTTCTCAAGGAAACCTATCACCAATTCCACCACCAATTCCTTCGCCACTACCTCCTCTACCACCAACATCCACATCAATCCTTGGTTTAGGGAAAACCCCTTTACCTAGCATACCAATCACAAATCAATGAAACCAAAACAATCCTTTGACCATAAATCAAATCAGTGTACCAAATCCTCGAAACATGCCATGATATCACAATAATAGGTGACATCAATCCAAGTGAAACCATCAATCACAACACCTCAAAATGTGGTCTCCCAAGGACCCAATGTATCAATCACTCCATCTACCACACTCACTCAAACAACATCTCAACAACCACCACAACAAAATCTCATCACACCATCTCATACAATTCCAAATCCTCCACCTCCACTACCAAACCCACACATGAAAAATCAATACACCATAACACTGCAAGCAACTTGACAAGCCTATCAAAAGGAACTCTAGCAATTCCAAAATCAACAAGCTACACAAGTTGCACAACAAGCGCAAAAATCCACCCAAGAACAATCCAAATCTTTGTTGCAACAACAACAAGCTGCACAAGTTGCTCAAGTAGCGCAAGTTGCACAGGGTGCACAAGCCGCATAGGCTGCCCAAGCTACACAAGATATTCAACAAGCTCAAGCTTAGGCCCAAGCTCAATATCAAGCGCAGCAAGCTCAAGCTCAAGCACAATACCAAGCACAACAACAAGAAGCTTAGTAGCAAGCATACCATTAAGCTTTGTAACAATATCAAGAGCAACAAGAGGCAGCGCAATTACTAGCCCAACAACAAGCACTGTTGGCACAACAGTAGCAAGCCCAACAACAAGCATTGTTGGCACAACAATAGCAAGACCAACAACAAGTGTTGTTGGAACAACAAAAATTGTAAGCATACCAACAAGCATTGTTGGAGTAGAAAAAATTGTAACCACATCCCACAAACACACAAACCAATCCACCCATCACTCCAACAATCACACCACCTCAAAACACTTTCATCCCACCACCCGATCCATAAGATGATGTGTCTGCACAAATCAAATTTCTCTCACAACAAGTGCCAAACCTCTAATCAGGAAAAACAACAAAAACACCAAAGAATTTGTTCCCTTATCCATTCGATAGGAGCATTGTAATGAAACCATTCCTGTAAGGATTCAAAATCCCTAAATTTGACAAATATAAAGGACAGGTAATCTTGAAGATCATATCAGGGAATTCCAAGTACATTGTATGGAAGTTGCATACAATGATTCTTACTTAATGCGATTGTTCCCTCAAAGTTTGGTCAGACCCGCAATGGAATGGTTCTCCCATCTCCCCCCTAGAATTAAAAAGTTCCAAGAAATTGTGGATGCATTCATACAAAACTATTCATTCAACATAGGAATGGATGTGAGTCTAGAAGAGCTATCTGCCTTAAAACAAGCCAGAAAGGGAGAAATTTGCATCCTTTTTACAATGATGGAAATCCAAGGTCAATAGGAGCAAATGGGCTATGCCAGAAGAATAACAAATCTGTACAATCAACACCAATCTTGAAGGGACTTTTTCCTTCCATCTAAAAATGCAATGCATCACCACATACAACTAGTTGATCCCCAAGGCGCTCAACATCGAAAGAACCCTTATCACACAAGGGGGGACACCCACTTATCAACACAACTGCCCATTAACCAGTTATAATGAAAAAACCTCACACATGGGCAAAGAACAAGAATGTCACTAACGATGGTGTCGTTGACGTCAAATTTGTCATCAATGCCCCAAGGAAAAATACACAGTCATGTCAACAACTGCAAGGAAATCATCAAAACAACACACAAGCCAACATCATATCACAACAAACAAACAATCAAGGGGGACCACCCCCGTCAAACTCATATTCCCCCAAGTAGAAATACACACCCCTTGGGGAATCAATTGAATCTGTCATGAAAAAATTGGTGCAAGAGAATCTCATTAAAATACTCGTCTATGAGAATTATCAAGAACCCCAAGTGAAACCACCATGGTATAAAGAAAATCACCTTTGTGATTTTCATAAAATCAAGGGGCACATGACGACCAGTTGTATGAGATTGAAAAATTTGATCCAAGGCCTCATCGATGACAAAATCATAAACATTGAACAATCGGTAGGAAATCAGGACCTAAAGATATACACGAATCTGATGCCAAATTGCAATAATGGAAACAATGAAAACATCAAAGGTAAGTATAAGAATATAAACCATGTTTTCGACCATGTTGTTGCATCCCTAGATGAATGGTTCGATGTTGTCACTACCAAGGGATCCCAAGTTGATTGTGGAGTCACCACACGTGGTGGAATAGTTACCATTTCTTGACCATCACAACCACCCAAGGCATCCACCACTAATCCAAAATTTGTTCCCAATGGTTAAAATGTCTTGGACCAACTGAAAAGAACTTCTGCTCAGATCTCCATCATGGAGTTACTAAAGATCTCCCCCGCACATAGAAAAATCCTAGAGGAAGCATTGGCTTCATCCACTATCCCCATAGATCTTGATGCAGATCAATTCCAAAATATGGTTGGACACATCACCATGCCACATCTCCTAACATTTTTTGATCAAGACCTCCCAACACAACCATCTCATAACCATGCACTCCATCTCTAGGTCTTGGTTCATAAGAATAAAGTCAAAAGAGTCTTGGTGGATAGGGGTGTAAGTCTAAATATCTATACAAGCAAGCTAATAAAAAATCTAGGATTCTCTAAGGATGTCATTGAAAAAGGTAAGGGTATCACAACCAGGGAATACAATGATCAAGAAAGAGTGTCTCAAGGTACTATTCAACCCCCTATTCAAGTAGGACCAACTATCACGGAAACTACCTACCAAGTCCTTGATCTTGAATTACCTTATAATATTCTCTTGGGGCACCCATGGATTCATGGGATGCAAGTTGTCACCTCTACCTTCCATCAATGTGTCAAGTTTCCTTACCAAGGTCAAGAGGTCACAATCCATGGTGATCCCGAGCCTTTTTATTATTGCAAGAATATGGAATCAGAGTACTAAAAAATCCCTCAAGTCTTGAAGAATGATGAAGGCCCTACAACTCCATATATAGACCCATCTACTTTAACCTCCACTTCTAAGACAAAGACACCCTCCATTCCTGACATCTTTGATATCAAAGTGATTTTCCAATACAATGGGTGTGGGGATTACAAAATGAAGAAGAGTGCCTTCATAATAGGAAAGTTACCTCAATCTCCTAGATATCATGGGCAACCGCATCCAAATAACACTTCAGCCCAAACTTTCAAAGTAGACCCTTCTAGATTCAGATGTTGGGGGACCTAAGTTGAGAAGTGGTGGACGAAAAGGACATATCAAGTTTTTTGTACCAAGATGAAAGGTTCATGCCTGACCTTCCCATGGATGATAATAGCAAAGGACTATAGATAATGCAGGGATGGGCATATAACAAAAACAAGAAACTCAGACAAAATGGCAATGGTCTTCTAGAACCTATCATTCCTGAGAAGTGTATAAGGAATATTGGCCTAGGATGTACCCCTCTGAAGGTAACCATACTTGGGAGATCTTCCCCGGTTAAAAAAGTCAAAGCTCCCCTTTAGTTACCAGTATCTATAGGTTTGCCCTTAGATAACTTTACCTTTGACATAACCAATGTGTGTGATGAAGATCCCATAACTGACCTACCCATGCTATTTGAGGATTACTCCCTTCTCATGATCAATACCCTATCTTTCGAGTCAAACAACCAAACCCATGAGCTACACTTAGTCTATCCCCAACTCATCGATTATGACCAATCAGGACCACCAATCTTGGAAATGTTTGAAAACGATGAG